>PVIA01009512.1:0-60528 GCA_004024845.1 Tonatia bakeri | reverse complement strand
TCCTCAAATAAATATTTCAGAACAAAGTCAGCCAGTGCCTCTGCTTGCAGAAATAAAACAGACCCTTGGAGAATTATCTTGCAGTGACACTCACATCTCATTACTATATTGTCTTAGCTTCTGAAAAATGCTCCCATTAAGTATAATACTCCATCAGCCATAATGATTAATTTGACCAGCAGAGGCTAGAATCAACCATGTTCAACTTGTCTCATCTAACATTTAATAAAGCCACTAAGTGGCAGGAGGAAGACAACCTACAATATTGGCCTTAACCATATCTTCCAGTGTCCCAGACATACCAGCTGAACAAATCCTGTATACCAGGGCCTGGCGAACCATGGCCTACAAGCCAAATCCAGCCTGTCATCAGTTTTTAAAGTACTGGGACACAGTCATGGCCATTCATTTATGTATTATCTATTGCCATTTTTATACCTCATTGTCAGAGTTCAGAATACCTTAGCCATTAGGTCATTGCTGAGTGGCTTTGTGGTAAAAAGAAATACATCACTGTCAGACTGCAAATAGTCTGAAAAGACAAGTAAATGACACAAATTAGTTTCAAGGACCACAATGGTGTGACTAATGTCAGCTTTGGCCTGCAAATATGAAAAAATTTACTCTTGGGCTTTTATTTAAGAAGTTCAGCAACTACTGACCTCAGACATTTTGGTATACCTTAGAGAGCTAGATGCTGTTCTTAAGTTTATGTTTGATATTTTTATTTGATTCAAGGGATGAATCCAGGTATGAAAGAATGCATTTAAAATGCACAAATCCTTTCTTATCCTGTAAGGAGGAAGAGTAAGACAATTTTATATCTATGACAGCACAGTCTAGTGAGTTAGGCTTATCTGAATGCCTTCCAGGATTGAGGTGGTGTCATGGATCACTTCAGTCAAAGTCAGGAACAAATTTTATACCATATTTTCTAATTGTATAAAGCACTTGAAGGTCTCTTATCATCACCCCTAAGGTATTGGTCACTATATTTTTGGTAGAAAACAAGTTAGTGCCTAGATTCCCCACAAGAAGTACAGTCCTGAACAGATGCGGTGCCCTCGGAGAGTGTTGTTTACAATTTGGGGGCCACCTAAGAAGCAACTACATCAGCCAGAAAGCAGAGACTGATACCTTCAACATGGCTTCCTTACCAACTCTACACCTTAAGGTTCCTAGTTCGATTAGAATAATTGAGTCTAGTCCTTGCTTTTGGAGGAAATGCTTAAGGCAGTAAGTTCAACCTATGCTGTTTGTCCACACTAAGAAGTGGGTATCATTCATCCATATCAGAGAATGACAGTGATGCTATGAGTGTAGGAAAAACATCTGAGAGCATTCATTAGTAGATATTTTGCTTGGGAGGTGCTGGAGTTGGGGCTATCTCCTCATGTTTCTAGTAGATTCTCAGTAAGGTTAAGAAGAACAGTAATCAAATTGTGGTTAGCTATCTGGAAATTAATGGCAGATCCAGTAATCAGTAAAATTTAAGACTATTGCAAGAGTTTGGGAAAATGGCCTAGGGAATTTTTCTTTGTGAGAAAGTCTCCTAGAATAGTTCTGAAAATCAAATATCATTAATGTGCACTGCTTTTTACCTCCTGGGGCTTAAAGTGTTCTATTCCTAGGATCAGGGACAATTGTTCTCTTTCTACTGTGGCAAAATTAGCACACCCAACTCCCTTGCTATGACTTCCCCTTTCTCTAATCCTCTACAGCCACACCCAGATCATCTGTAAAGAAGAATAAAATGCAAGAGAGAAAAGCGCATTTTTTTAAACAGAATTTACAGACACCCATTCTGTCCCCCATTTTAATCCATATGGACTATAGTAGGAAAACTTGCAAACAGTGTATTCAACAAAGTGGTCATTATCTTTATGGTCTAGGACCATGTTGACTGAACAAGGGAATCCACATGGCAAAATAAGAATTTGATTTGAATCCTTAGGTCTTCTTTTGGCTGAGCTTCCACTCATATGCATCACAAAAGCGGATCTGGGCTTGCTGTGTGGGGACAGAAAAGAACATCATGTATAGGAATAGTCATGGAGAATACCTAATTTTCAAAATAGATCTATACAATGCCCTCATTACCTTTCATTCTGATCATTGCCCAGGAAACAAATGAGAGCAGATGATCCGTTTTTGGAGAAAGCCCCATTCAGTAACCAAACTGCCTTACTGAGTATGGGCCAGAATGAGGTGAGGAAGGTAGAATTTGAAATGTCTTTAAGCCAATTTTTGAGGAGATTGTTCCAATGCTCAACAACCTCTGTGGATGGCAGGAAGCAGAGAAAGCCCATCATAACATTAACTGTAAGCCCACTACTGAGTGGCTTTTGTGATAAAATAAATATCACTTTCATACTGCAGATGGTCCAAAAAGCCAAATATATGACACAGCTTATTTTCAAGGGTCACAATTGTGTGGCTGGATTCAGCTAATCAGACAGGAACAGCAATTTTATAACCATAAAATGTGTCAATAGTAGGGAAACAATACAATATAGTCAGCCTGCCAGAACTGGTGGAGGTCTCCAACCCAATGGATTATAGCATCCCTTGTTGAAGAACAAAAGAGTTTACCTTCAGCAGGAGTTAAAAGTCTTCTATGTAGAAGTAGCCTCTGCATCAGAAATATAAAATTATTTATTTTGTGCCTAATCTGTGATGGTGGATATGTTGCCATGTCTCAGGCAATGTTAGATCAGGAAGCAATGATAGCCCTCTGGACACAGCACACTTATTCTAGCTGTTCTTGTCATAGAATGAGCCTTTGTCATGGCACCCACATGAGTGACCCAGACAAGAGGCATGTCTAAGTTGCCAGTTTTCTATGTGATAGACAATCAACTAAGACATTCATAATTACTTACATTCGGTAAAAATATAACAAGGTTCATCAGGGGCAATATTGGCTAGAGGCATGAGAATGGCATTGACTTCTGTCTGCTGTGCAGAGTAATTACGCCCATCTTCAGTTTTACATTCCTCACATTGAAGCTGAACAGCGTTAGCAGCCTAGGAAACATCTTTGGATTTCAGTTTAGATGACCCATCAGTGAGATAGGCCCAAACATACTCCCATTCTCCAAAGAGATAACTCTCACTTTTTTATATAAAGCCAAGATGTTGCTCATACCACATTGAATATTCCATTTCCGCTTGGCAAGTAAGACTTTTGGGGGTCTTTTCATCTTAGTTGTTGAATTTGAGTTGACCCACCTCAAAATGGGAGTATCAGGATGAAGCAGGGGTGTCAAACTCATTTTCACTGGGGGGCCACATCAGCCTCATGGTTGCCTTCAAAGGGCCAAATGTAATTTCAACTCCTTAACATTTAAGGAATAGTTACAACTATACAGTCCTAAAATTACATTCAGCCCTTTAAAGGCAACCGCGAGGCTGATGTGACTGCCCCCCCTCCGGTGAAAATGAGTTTGACACACCTGGGACAGAGAATCAAAAGTCCTCATGGGTCATACATTTAGTTTTGACAAAGAGCCAAGTAGCAAGTTAATATTCTTCTCGGAAGGGTGTGCCAATATCAATGTAAGAGAAGTGATGCATCTAAAACCCTAAGGGGTGCCTCCAACTGGAAGCTAGCTCTCTTTATCAGAGGCTCCAACTAGAAAAGCTATTAGTCACTGAGACTCTTAATTGAGAGGGGCCATCTGAGTCATGGGACCCAAAAAGTAATATGACTTTCTTACATATAGCTCTTCCTAATCAGAATTCCCTTTGTTATTTAAGGCACAGGAGGTACAACCATAGTTGCATCAATTTTTACAATACATTCAGATATAGAAGCAACAAAAGGATACATTAAATTGGCCCAAAGGGTCTCACTCACAAGTGTACATTAATTTCTGTCCCAACTCAACTTTTCATGATTCAATCAGTGGAATCTCTGCATCCTCTCCTCCTTAAGACAAGGTAGGCCCTGACTGACCAACGTGGCTCAGTTTGTTGGAATGTCATCCCATAGCCCAAAAGTTTCAGGTTTGATTCTCTGTCAGGGCACATACCTAGGTTGTGTGTTTGATCCCTGGTCTGGGCATCTACAATTCCTAGTCTGGGTGCATGCATGAGGCAACCAATCGATGCTTCTCTCTCACATCAATATTTCTCTCCCTGCCTCTCTCCCTGCCTCTCTCCCTTCCTCTCTCTCTAAAAGCAATGAAAAAAAAAAGTCCTTGGATGAGTATAAAGAAAAATACCTGTATCCAATAGAGTCATATAAGTTTGAGACCTTCCCCTCCTTAAAGGTCTCTAACATACTTAAATAGGTGGTAATCTCCCTTGGTCCTCTTGAGGGCAGAAAGACTTCAGTCTCATCCCTATTCATATTTTTTCATGAACGACCTGGGATAGAGGTGAGAATAGAAAGACAAGGGAGTATAAAAGGACTTTAAGAGGAGGTGCAAAGATAAAAAACTCATTCTGCACCAGTAAGCAAGACTCATTTACTTTCAGTATTGAGTGGCATAGCTCATGGCTCAACCAAATGAAATTCTAATGTTTTCTACCTTCCCAACACTCTATATCAGGTGGCAATATCCTCATGGCTGACACCTTCTATTTTAGTTTTGGGGATTCCTTGATTTAACAGCCACAGCCACATGGTATTCCACTTGAGGCCACTGGATTATGCCCTTTGCCTGACTCCAGGCTGACACCTAACAATGAGTTTTTAAAAATTCATCTTAATTAAGGGCATCTGCTATTCCATTACCATGATAACATCTCATAACTTCTTTTCAATGTAAAGACTGAATGAAATGTAAAGACTCAATGAAAAGACTCAGTGAAAGAGTTTTCTAGGGCTGCAGAACTATAAAGATTTATCTAAAAATTTTGTTCAGTTTCTCATGACCCATTGGTCACCATCAGCATTTTAAATCCAAGTTAGATACTTTTTAATGCCTCATCTATGATTTCCCACAGAAATGTGTCTTTCTTGGGGAAATTCCTTCCCCCAAACCCAAGGATCCCTTACAATAGCCATAAACTACTAGGGGAAAAATCTGAGGATTTTTATTGTCATCTCTGAGTGGGTCTAAGATTGGCATGGTAGGCTGCAGGAGTGACTCAGGTATGTGAGGGTCCTGTTGTTGCCTTTCTTCCTTATCAAGCACCCCATCCCCTGCCCTCTCATCTCTTAAGTAAACCAAGTACAGTAAATCCTCAATGTCATCAATAAGTTTTGTGACTTCAAGTGAAACAAACCCGGATTACCATAGGTTAATTGATATAAACAAGAGTTAAGATCCTAGGCATCTCATCAACATTATAACAAAACTATGTTCAATGAAATAGCATTATTTGAGGATATGTTGTACTAGCCATTTGGTTGCAAATTTCCCTACTTTGAGACCCAGCAGAAGTATTTCTATATAACTGTTGTCAGGTAGGGGTCAGAGCCTTCTGTTGCCCTGCTGGGTAAATTTTAATAATAGTTATTACAATGGGGTAGACCTGAGGCTGGCCACCAGATTGACCAAAAATTGTTCACACCCAGAGGAGAGTTAGAAAAACACAAAGAACCATTCAAACAGCTTTCTTTCAATGTAGTTCCTAGTACTAAGCCTGTAATAGCCTCCCAAATTTTTCCTCGTTGCTTGGCGGTAAAGTGGAAGACCACTGATTGTCCAATGGGCCATTCAGTTTGTTCAACATGTCTGCTATCTATTTCTCATAGACTTTTCTGAAATCCTATTTATCAACCATAAGGCCCTTTTCTTCCTCTGCCAGGAAGTGATGTCTTAGCATCCCATCGTCATTACCAAAACTGTCAAGAATTTTGAAGGATCTGAGATTTTATTAAACATGAAAGCTTATAAGTTAGACAGCCATTATTTCACAGAGGCTGGCAAAACACATTCCTATGTTTAAAAGAAAGTTCAATTTATCCTTACAGCAATATTGTGGCTAGAATATCATCATTTGCACCTCGTCCCCAGACCTCAGTTCCAAAGGGTGATGTCAAAAAGGTACATGCCATGCATTGCCTTACAGAGAGAAAGCCCAAGCACAGGGAACCCAGATCTTTTATAATAGGCAGTAAGCACACTTGCCCTTTTCCCCAAAGGAAGGCATTTTCTTTGTCACACCAGACAATAAAAAACCTGCTCTTTGCCCCAGAGCGAGACACATCTCTATTTTCCAAGGCTGTTCACTATTACAACCATCAAGAGATAGCCTAGAACAAAGGTAGCAAGGGCCTCTGCTAGTAAGTGCAGAAATGCAAAAGACCTATGAATTGTCTCCCAATCATGTAAACAATTAGTGAAATTATTTTAAAAGGTAAATCCTGACATCAACTTGATATTGTTTTAATACACTTATTGAAGTACAATTGACATACAAAAAAAATGCACATATTTAAAGTATAAATTTTGTTAACTTTTGACACACATACAATGAAACACTGAAACATGAGTATGATCAAATTAATGAATGTTAGCCATCACCCTCCAAAGTTTCTTTGTGTTTCATTCTTTAATTTCCCCTTTTATTAAATATTTGGTGATTTTTTACTAAAAACAGATGAAATTAGTTGAATTGGTAAATTTCTCCCTTGAGGTGAAAATTATATTTCTACCAGGCAAGGAATGGTAAGTGATTCTTGATGGGTGTAAATATATGCTTTCAGGCATACTGTGAGCTAAATGGTTGAGCTAAAAGAAATTAAGAAATTTTTCTATTATTATTCTTAATGCCATGTGAATAAGACCTTTAGGATACGTACTGTGTTTCACATGAGTCAATAAAGATTTTCATTTTGATATTTCACCTACTAAACATGATCTTATAATATTTAGGTAATCACTGAAATATAAACCCTGATTTTCTTTGGAGAAATTTCCTGCCTATATTTTATTTTAGAGTTAAGTCCTTTAAAAGAAAAGTGTGGTGTGTAGTGGAGGCAGTCTGGCTTCCTCACCCGGATGTCTGGATAGCTAAGGGAAGCAGTGTTCCCATAGCCTTGGACAGGCCTGATAACCAGTGTCCTCATAGCCTCAAGATTGGGTCCAATAAACTGTTCCCATAACATGAGGTGGGCTCGCATGAGCAGAATTATATTATGTTATATAATTTCTGGCATCTTGCCAGCTTTGTCCCCTTTGAGTACTTAAATAGGTAGGGATGCACTCTTACTGGAACGGTGTTATTAGGTATTCACAATGGTCCAGCATTTGACATACCGACGGAGGCTGTCTTACAATACAGCCTCTAACAAAACTAGGCTGTCCCGAACCCCTGGCAATAGAATTGTTTACCTTTATACCAAAAATGTTGGGAAAGGACCAAAATCTGCATGTGGTGTGTGCCCAGGCCGACTTCGTGGGGTTCGTGCTGTGAGACCTAAAGTTCTAATGAGGTTGTCTAAAATGAAAAAACATGTCAGCAGGGCCTATGGTGGATCCATGTGTGCTAAGTGTGTCTGTGACAGGATCAAGCGTGCTTTCCTTATTGACAAGCAGAAAATTGTTGTGAAAGTATTGAAGGCACAAGCACAGAGTCAGAAACCTAAATAAAAAATGGAGCTTTTCTGAGTAATAAAAATAATTAAAAGGCTAAAAAAAAAATTAGGTAGGGATGCCCTGCTGGGGGCAATGATGATGAGAGACATGCAAGGGAACAGGTGCCACAATGGGTGCCACGCCGGGAAGCAAGGACCATGACATGACACATACAAATAGACATGTAGCTGGGAGCATGTGTGGCTCACCTACCAATGAATAAAGGCATGCCAGAAATCCCAATGGCTCTATAAATAGTTTTCCAACTGCATGAATAACATGGACCTGCCTGGCCTTGGAGGGTGGTAACACATGGTGCACAACAAAAAGAGGGACAACAACAAATTTAAAAACAAAAAACAACCAGAACTACCAGAAAATCAAACTGTATGGAAGTCTGACAACCAAGGGATAAAAGAAGAAACATTCATCCAGACCAGTAGGAGAGGTTGAAACAGGCAGCCTTGGTGGAGAGGACTCATGGCAAGGCTGCGGCTGGACCCAGGAGTGTCAGCTGTGGGCAGAGTGGGTGGTCCCATAGTTGCATGTGCATAAACCAGAAGGAACAACTGGGTAATGAGACAAACCGTGCTAGCCAGGGGTCCAATGCAGGAAAATAAAGCTTCAAAACTCTGACTGAAAATACCTATGGGGGTTGAGGCAGTGGGAAAAACCCCCAGCCTCACAGGAGAATTTCTTGGAGAGACCAACAGTGTCCTAGAAGCACACAAAACCACCCGCCTGGGAATCAGCACCAGAAGGGGCCAACTTGCTTGCGGGTAGCAGGGGAAGTGACTGAAAGCCGGCCAAGAGCCTAGCAAGTGATTTTGTTCCCTCTCAGACTCCTCCCCTGCACACAGCACCACAACAAAGTGATGTTTATTGACTCACCCTGGTGAATACCTAAGACTCTACCCCTTACTACATAACAGGTGCACCAAGTCAAAAAAAAAAAGGTCCAAATGAAAGAACAGATCAAAGCTCCAGGGAAATTACAACTAAATGATGAAGAGAGAGCTAATCTATCAGCTGCTGAGTTCAAAACCCTAGTAATTGGGATGCTCACAAAAATGGTTGAGTATGGTCACAAAATAGAGGCAAAAGTGAAGGCTATGAAAAGTGAAATAAAGGAAAATGCAACAGTGATGGGAAGGAAGCCAGGACTCAAATCAACAGTTCGGAGCAGAAGGAAGAAATAAAAATTCAACCAGAACAGAATGAAGAAACAAAAATTCTACAAATGAGGAGAGGCTTAGGAACCTCCAGGACAACTTTAAATGTTCCAACCTCTGAATCACAGGGGTACAAGAAGGAAAATACAAAGAGCAAGGAGTTGAAAACTTATTTGAGCAAACAATGAAGGAGATCTTCTCCAATCTATCAAAGGAAATAGATTTCCAGGAAGTCCAGGAAGCTCAGAGAGTCCCAAAGAACTTGGACCCAAGGAAGCACACACCAAGGCACATAATTATATTACCCAAGATGAAAGATGAGGAGAGAATCTTATAAGCAGCAAGAGAAAAGGAAACAGTTACCTACAAAGTAGTATCTCATTAGACTATCAGCTGATTCTCAAAAGCAACCTTATAAGAAAGAAAGGGCTGGAAAAAGTATTTGAAGACATGCAAGGCAAGGACCTACATCCATTACTCTATCCAGTTAAGATATCATTTAGAATGGAAGGGCAGATAAAGTGCTCCTCAGAGAAGGTCAAGTTAAAGAAGCTCATCATCACCAAGCCCTCATTATTTAAAGGGACTTATCTAAGAAAAAGAAGATCGAAACTATGAACAGTAAAATGACAACAAACTCACAACTATCAACAACCAAACCTAAAAAAAAAAGAAAAGAAAAGAAACCCAAAACAAAACCCAACTGAGCAAACAACTAGAACAGGAACAGAATCACAAAAATGGAGATCACATAGTGGGTTATCAGTAGGGAAGAGGAGGGCAGGAATGGGGGAAAAGGTACAGGGAATAAGTAGCACAAATGGTAGGTAGGAAAAAGGGGGAGGTTAAGAATAGTATAGGAAATATAGAAGCCAAAGAACTTACAAGTACAACTCCTGGACATGAACTAAGGGGAAAGGAATGTGGATGGGAGGGGGTGTACAGTGTGAAGGGGAAATAAAGGGGGCTAAAAGGGACAACTGTAATAGCATAATCAATAAAACATTTTAAAAAATAAGAAAAAAGGTGGTTCCATTTTATTTTTCTTTTCATCTTTTAAAAAAAGATACCTTTCTCTGCTTTTGAGTTTTCCAAAGTAAAGATTCTATTTTTATAGTCTTTTGAATATTAAAATAAATTATATGACATATTATATGTACATGTCACATTAACATTTTATGAAACCATAGCTAAACAGAATAAAACTAATATATATGTGGTTTACCATGTTTAAATCAAGTACCACTTTACTAAATAGTGAAGAAGTAATGAGTTATACCTTGCATTATTCGACATGAAGTATATAGCAGAACTTACAAGAAATAGATGCAATGCCTCAAAATTATCTGAAGTAAATTTTATTCGCAATGGCCCTTGGAATGAATTTCTATTCAGGAAAAAACTTCAATTGCAATACGTAAACATCTTCAATTGGCTGACTGAATGGAAATCAGTAAAATTAAAATGAATAAAGAGAGCACAATTAATATTGTAAATCTCATTCTTCTTTTAAGATGTAAAAGAAGAAAATAAATAAAGCAAATAAAAGCTATTTTCACATTCATATTTATCATAAGATTAATAATTTTGTTGGTGCTTATGAACTTTTCAAAGCAGGTAATTAAAAATATATAATATTTTTTTAGTTCACTCTAAAAGTTAGAGATGTATTCTAAGAAGTTAAACCTCACTTCAGCTTAAAATGTACAACAAAAATGCATTATAAAAAAGAAATATTAATACATTTTCACAGTGTCCTGAAAGATATTTAAAAATGCAAGAAGTGAATGATAAATGTTCATTGTTCTGCTATCTTAAGTAATAACAGATTGAAAGGAAAAACTGAAAGAATTTCTGAAATTAAAATAATTTTTCAATATGTTAAATAAACATCACTATCAAGAAAGTGTTTGAACAGGCATAAAATATTTTATTGGCCGTAGCAAATTTAATGAAATTTTTATGCTTGAAAACTAGCAATATGTAAGGCAAGTAGGCATCAAAAAGAATATGGGAAAATGACCCAAATCTACCCATTAATACTTTGGGTTTTGAGCTCCCTTTTTGTCACACTTTCTGCCTCTTTCTTCTTTCGGTGTTTGGTATATCTTATTCAATTAAGAGCAATACATGCTCATTAAATACTGTATGGAATTTTTCAACTTCTTGGTGTAATTCGTGCCATTCCTTACTCTACACCTATCAATGAACTGCATGAGTCTGCTCACAGATTATATTTTTATGTTATCTCTATTATCATCTTTTACTACTTATAGATAAATTATTCTCAGCAAAGACTATTATAATCATGAGACAGGCTTATTCCCCCATACAGTTCTCCATCTTTTTTAATTGTTTTTCCCACCCAATCTATATCTCACAGTTTGATCCTTGAACTAGGACTCAGCCTAGAACACTGAACCATAAAAGTCCTTGTTTAAAGAAGTGTATCTACACATACATTTTCCTGCCTATGTCCTGAGTATGAATTCCGAAAGCAGAGAGAAAAAAGGGATTGTGGCAGCAGCATCGGATTTGAGGTTAATGAGAACTAATACTTCATTCCAGCATTTAAATTTTCTGGGTATATTTCTCAACTTTAATTTTCCCTACTCCACGTAGTTCTTATGAGAATTAAATTAGAACATGCAACTTATGAGCCTTATTCAAAGTAAATTTCAAATAAGTATTTGCTATTACTCAAAAGTTAAATCAATTTTATTGATAATTGATTATTGTCTATTTTTGGTGTGTTTTAGGATTTTATAATGTCTTTAGCATTTTATAATGTCTTTTTATAAATCTGAGGTCAATTTTTGCACTGGCATGCAAACTCCATGCAATTGCAAGGATGGTCTTTCTAAAGCACATATCTCTACCACATTCAACATCTTTTAGTTGCTTTCCATCTTCATCTGGTCCCCATCTTTCTACACTCATTTCCCGGCTCCCATTACACACAAACACACTGGGCTCCCTCCAAGCCAGATTTCAAGCCATTCCCTCAAAAAAGAAAACCTCCCTCTTTCTCTCCTCTATACTCTAACACAGTGTCACCCCTTCTCAGATGGTCTTTTTTGTCCTCTCTCTTTTCCATTTGAACAACTCTCACCTATCCTTCAAGACTCAGCTCAATGACCCCCACATTAGCAAGCCTTCCAGGACCTACTTAGATATCAGTGCTCCCATAGCACTTAATTCCTACTGAAACCGGGAAAAGTCAGTATTTGTACTTCCTGTCACTACCAAACCAATACACAGAGACAAGGGTTGAATCTTTATGGGTGCTTTATCCACATGTCCAGTGATCTGAAAAGAGAGCAGGTTATGTACCCTAAGAGACCATCTTATATTTCCTTTCAAACCAGACTTTTTTTCTTTATAAAAGAAAAAAAGTGTACATAAGGGATTTGAAATTCAAGGGAGAAAAAGTGTATTTGGAATTCAGGAAAGAGGTTAATCACATAAAAGCTGCAGTCCAGCGATTTCCCTAACTTCCCATTATCCGCTATGTGGTGGTTTTCTATCTGGGTCCTGTGTCCTGGGTGATTTTCTATCTGTGTCCTGGGCATGGATGTTTCTCCCTGAAACACAATGGCTCAGATATCATCTTGATTGCTTATGGTCTCTTCTGAAGCACAAAGTTCAAATTGCTTGTGATCTCCTGGAGTCAGTGTTGACTATACCTTCAGTTCCTGAAACAACAGCTTTTTACATACATTAACTACTAAGCTTGTTAACTATGACCTAAAACTAAAACTTTCCAACTCAAGCCCCATCACTACCACCATTGTAGTTTCTGTCTAGTTGCTTTATTTTTCATGTACCTCCTCCCACACTCGATTGCTTCCATTTTGCCTCTGGTATGCAAAAGCTATTGATTTCTTTACTATCCTAGAACCTGATACATATTTTGTAGTCAACAAATAATGAATAGATAGAAGGATTGGATTCTATTACTGTGGTGAACAAATATCACCATAAGTAATGACCATATTCACATACAGGTAGATGTTGATGTGTGACAAATTTTCCACTTTTGTATTGCTGAATGAAAGTATGGTCTTTAGAAAATGTTTGTTTAAAGGCAAACACATTGCATTGTTGGGAAGTTCTGCCACATGTAGAGTGAACTAACAGGGTTCTGATGATTTAGAACAGATCTTTTTTATGGGAAGAATCCAAAACATTCACCTCTGCTGAGGGAGAAAAGAAAATTCACGTGAGCAATAACAGTGGTGTTCTAGGCAGGTTATATAACTGGTTCATCATAAAAGCAGGAACAACAAGAGGGGAAGGCTGAGAAAAACTGTCTGGTCACCAGATTGCTACACACACAACAGCACATAGCCTCCTCTGGGAAGACAAACTAATTTTTACACTAGTAACATCAAATTTTGTTAAGAATGTAAATGTACTGGAAACAAAGATCACATGAAAGTTATAAATACAAATTGTTTTAGATTTTCCATGCTATTACTTCCCTTATGTAGTCTGAATAGCTAAGTGCTCTTCAGACATTACACACATTAAATGAAAACCTAAATAACTCCCCAAGACCTGAAAGAACCACAGCTAAGAAACCTGTCAGTCACTCTTTAACTATCCTTACCAAGAATGCATATTCTAAGAAAAAAGAGGGAAAAAATTGCTCCAATTTGTAAAAAGGAATTCCTGAAAGAAAGAAAATGCTACATGACAAATCGACTGCTTTACATTAAAGTGGTGTTATTTATCTTCATTGTGCATGGTGAGAGCTGGGTCAGAACACAAGGACAGAGACCAAGAAGACCCAGTGGCCTTCCTGGCAGAGATACATTGGCACTGCTGCCCTGCAGTGCTCAGGGCAGAGGCTGGGAGGTTAACTCTGACACCAGGGCAAAAGGGGAGTCATTGAGAGCCATAGACCTAGACAAGCACTAAAGAATGACAACACTCCCATAACCATTCTTGAGGAAAATTGCTTTACAATAGAGTACAGACATATTTCTGAGAGCATGAGTTTCTTTCCCACTGTTGTTTTGATATAAGTTTCTGTGAGTAAAATATCTGACTCTCAGCTTTAAAATATTCCTCCCAAAATCACTTGTGAAAAATGTAACAGTTTTAATACTGTGGTAGATTGTGTAACTATTCACAAAAATGTACTGCATTTCCTGTGAGATTAAACATCTTCACCCTGTTAAATGCAGGAGAATCATATGACTTGCTTTGACCAATGAACTGTGGGAAGGGTCATATATCACTTCAAGTAGAAGCTTTCAGAGAAACGCATGCTTTGCCACTCTATCATTTCCTGCTTCCACAACAACGGGCAATTTTGAAGTGAAAAAGCTTTTCCATTAGCCTGGATCCTGGAGTGAAGATGCCATGGAACAGAGCTGCAGCCAACCCCCAACAGACCTGCAGCATGAATAAGAGAGGAGTTTTTTTGTTTTTGTTGTCTTGCCTTATATGCTGAAATTTGGAGGGTTGTGTTTCACTACCAAATAATCTAATGATTAGCCAAATATCCTGACTATTAGAGATGTCATTTCTCAGAATGGAATGCGGCAGGCCAAAGGAAGGCTTCTTGGTTAATGGCTTTGTTGTAGTCTACTGCCATGTGGGTGGCGGCACCACCAGAAAATAGAATCATTAAGAAACGAGTGATATGAACTGTTTCTCAAACAGCCAAGGTTCTGAAAACTAAAGCTGATATCCACTTAAATTAAAGGTAATCAACTGAAAAACAAGTGGTGCTCCAAAAGATAATTTTAGGTCAGAAGGCTTCTTACGAAGCAACAGTGTTAAAAGTGGAAAATAGACTCCTGTGCTTGTATTTTAGTACTCAGTCTCCAAAAAAGTAATATTGTTTTAGTTAAGGTATACGACTGAAAGACAGGAAGTACATAATTTATAATATTGTTTCTTGAGGTGAACTAGAAATTACAATTTTAAAACCACTACACCAAGCACATACCTCCCAAATATCACTGGCTTTATAACAGGAAAAGAGCTAGTGTTTATTTGGTGCTAGTTTCTGTGTTGGCTGGTTTAGTTTTATATATGTCTCATCTATCTGTGCTTTGACCCTAAAAAAAGGGCTGAACCAACCCCCCTTATAGAAACCCCTCACCTGCTCATTGGGGTGCCAACTCTTGTGACATCAAAAATTCTAGCAGTATGAGCAAGTAGTGAAAATAAAATTGGAAAAGCAAGCAGGAAATATAAATTTTGCTGATAAGGTTGATAGTTATCTATGGCTGTATAACAAATTGTCCCCAAATTTAGAAGTTTAAAAAATAAACATTCATTAACTCACAGTTTCTGTGGGTCAAGAATCCATTTTAGCTGGGTGGTTTTAGCTCAGGGTCTTTTGTGAGGTGGAACTCAAGTTGTCTGGGGTTACAGTCATGAGAAGGCTGGAGTGGGGCTGGATGATCCACTGACAGGGTAGGTCACTCATACACTAGACAGCTTAGTCCTGCCTACTGGCAGGAGCTCTTAGTTCCTTGCCACATTAGCCTCTCCATGGGGTTGCTTGGGGACCGTTATCTAAACTAGCTTGAGCAGTGATTTTCCCACAAGGTAAATAATGTGAAAGAGATCAAATAATGTCTTTCAGTGCATTGCCTCCAAGCTGACATACTGTCATTTCCACATTATTTTACTAGTTAAACAGATTAGTTTTGTTCAATATGGGAGTGGATTATAAAAACTGCATATCAGGACACAGGAATTATTGGGGGACATCTTGTAGGGTGGCTACCACATTTATATTTTCTCCATAACCTATAGAATACCTTGGTCACTGGCTTTTTTCATTTATTAAATTCAAGAAGTTTACAAAGTCAGCTCATGTAGAATTCTGACCAATATAACTCCTATTGAGATATCTGTTAAATAAAGAGATTATGTTTTAAAATTCATAGTCACATTTAAATGGCAGGTAATAGAATAAGTATTGTACTTCATTTAATATATTTAGCTATCTTATTTCCTTGTGGCATGATTCACTTAGTACCAAAAATAAATATAAAAAAAATATTATTATTATTATGTAAATCTCTTTTCCTCAATTTTCAATATAGTCTTTCTGCTTATGGATCATACAATTAAGAGTAATAAAATGGCAGTGTAAAAAAATCTAACATTATACAAGTGACAAGGGAATAGATGACATCACATTGAAGATATAATCCTAGAAATCCTTAAGAATAAGCTCTTGTTCAAAAGACTAAATAAAGCTTTCAAAGATTTAATTACAAGTACTAAGGTTGATTTGCAGATTTCCACATTGTCTTTTATATTAATCACTTCAAGTTTTGACAAACATAATTATCTGACAAGTACTTGCTAACATCCTTCACACCATTACTAACCATGGTAGGTAAAATATAGTGTCTGCATTCAGAAACATATAGTCTAACACAGGGAGACAGATATATAGTAAATATATGTTAAATACACCCCAAACATGAACAAAAACTTGAATATCATACTAACCAATACACAAGTCTTTATGAGGATTCCACATGTAAGTGAGAACACACAGTATTTGTCTTTGTCTAGGGGACTTATTTTACTTAGCAAAATGCCCTCAAGTTTCATTCATACTGTTGCAAATGTCAAGATAGCCTTCAATTTTATGACTGAAATATATATTAGTGATTTTGAGCACCTTTTGATATACCCGTTAGCCATTTGAATGTCTTTTTTGGAAAATATCTATTCAAATCATTTGTCTATTATTTAATCTGATTATTTGGCTTTTTTATTGAGTTGTATGCATTCTTTATATACTATAGAAATTAACTCATCACATATATAATTTGCAAATATTTTCTCCCATTCCATGGGTTATACTTTGACTCTATGAGTTGTTCCTTTTTTTCAGGTAGAAGCTCTGTAGTTTGGTAGAGTTCATTAGTTTATTTTTATTTTTTATTGCCTTTGCTTTTGATGTCATATCAAAAAAAAATTGTCAACACCAATGTTAAAGAGCTTTTTCCTTATGCTCACTTCCAGTAGTTTTAAAGTTACATGTTTTACAATTAAATATTTAACCCATTTTGAATTAATTGTTGTGAATGGTGTAAGACAGTGGTCAAGTTGAATTCTTTTTCATGTGATTATCCATTTTTCCCAACACCATATATTAAAGAGACTACTTTTTTTCCATTTTGTATTCTTGATGCTCTTGGCAAAGATTAGTTGGGATTATTTATAGGCTCTCTATGCTGTTCCATATGTCTATGTGTCTGTCTTTATGACACTTCCATACTGTTTGTATTAGCCCAGTAACATAGTTTTAAGTCAGGAAGTATAATGCCTCCACCTTTTTTCTTTCTCAAGATGCTTTCACTGTTTAGGGTCTGTTGTGGTTACCTACAAAGTTTAGGATTGTTTGTTCTATTTGTCAAAAATTCCATTGTAATTTTGATAAGGATTGCATTGAATCTATATATAGATTTGATTACTATGGGTGTTTTAACAGTACTAATCCTTCTAATTCAAGAGCATGAAATATACTTCCATTTATTTGTGTCTTCACTTTCTTTCAATGCCATATAGTGTTCATAGTACAGGTCTTTTACCTCCTTCTGTAAGTTTATCCCTAAGTATTATACTGTTGTTTTTCATGATATTGTAAATGAATTGACTTTAAGCTTTTTCAGATAGTTTTTTGTTTGTATATAAAATGTGACCATTTTTTGTATGTTGATTTTGTATCCTACAATTTTATTGAATTTATTTATTACTTCTAAAAGATTTTTAGTAGAGTCTATAGGATTTTCTATATGTAATCTCATGTCTTTTGCAAACAGACAATTTTACTTCTTCCTGATTTGGATGCAGTTTATTTATTTACTTGTTTTTTGTTTATTTTGCTTACCTAATTATTCTGGCTAAGATCTCCAAAACTACAGTGAATAGAAACAGAAAGAGTAGAAATCCTTGTTTTCTTCTTGTTCTCAGTGAAAAAAGCTTTTAGCTCTTCATTTTTAAGTATAATGTCAGCTCTTGGCTTGTCATATATGACCTTTATTATGTTGAGATATGTTCCTTGTATGTGCACGTAGTTGAGAGTTTTTATCATAAGATAATGTCAAATTCTGTCAAATATTTTTATGCAACTAATAAGATAATAATATGATTTTTATCTTTCATTCTCTTTTTTAACCAAAAGTAATTAATTTCTCATAGTCTGGAAGCTGGTATGTCCAAGATCAAGATGTCATCTGGTTTGATTCCTGGTGAGAACTCTCTTCCTGGCTTGCAAATTGCTGCCTTGCTGTGTTTTCACCAAGGAATTTAATGAAGGAAGTAAAAATCTGTACCCAGAAAACTGTAAGACAGTGAAGAAAGAAATTGAAGAAGATACAAATAAGTGGAAGCATATACCATCTTCATAGATAGGAAAAATTAACATCATTGAAATATCCATTCTACCAAAGCAATCTATAGATTCAACACAATTCCTATTAAAATACCAATTATGTACTTCACAGATATAGAACAAATATCCCAAAAATGTATATGGAACCAAAAAAGACCCCACATATCTTCATCAATCTTAAGAACAAATTGGGAAGTATCACAACACCTGATAGTAAACTATACTGTAAAGCCATTGTAATCAAAATGGTCTGGTACTGGCATAAGAACAGACATGTGGAAAATTAAAAGAGAACAGAGAGTGCAGACTTATATGGCCAAATAATATTTGACAAAAGAAGCAAGAATATACAATGAGGTAAAGACAAGTCTCTTCAATACATGGTGGTAGGAAAAATGGACGGATGGAAAAAAACAAAAATAGACCACTTTCTTATACCACATACAAGAGCAAACTCAAAATGGATAAGATCCTTAAATGTGTCACAAAACCATAAAAAGCTTAAAAGAAAACATAGGCAGTAAAATCTCAGACATCTCTTAGAGAAATATTTTTGCTTTAATCCATACCCTTGGATATGTCTCCAAAGGTAATGAAAATAAAGTAAAAACTAAACAAATAAACGGTAATGTAAAATGTAAATATCAAACTAAAATGCTTCTGCGCAGCAAAAGAAACCATCAACAAAATTTAAAGGGAACCCACTATACAAAAGAACATATTCATCTATGATATATTTGACAAGGGGTTAATTTCCAAAATACATATACCAAGACCTTATACAACTCAATACCAGGAAGACAAACAATCCAATTTAAAAAATGGGCAAAGGACCTGAACAGACACTTCTCCAAAAGGACATACGAATGGCCAAAAGGCATGTGAAAAAATGCTCAATGTCACAAATCATCATAAAGGTGCAAACTAAAACCATATAAAATATCACCTGACACCAAAATTGCTCCCATCAATAAATTAACAAATAACAAGTTCTGGTGAGGATATGGAGGAAAGGGCACCCTAGTGCACTCTTGGTGGGAAAGAAGACTGTGGAAACAGTATGGAGTTTCCTCAAATAACTAAAAACAGAACTTCTTTTTGACCCAGTAATCCCACGTTTGGGAATATAGCCTAGGAATCCAGAAACACCATTTTGGAAGAATATATCCATCCCTCTATTCATAACAGTGAATATATCCATCCCTCTATTCATAAACAGTGTTATTTACAATAGCCAAGATCTGGAAACAGACCAAGTGCCCATTAGTCAATGAGTGGATAAAAAAGCTTCAGTACAGGGAGATCCAGCCAAGATGGAGGCGTAGGCAAAAATGCTTCACTTCCAGGCACAACCAAAAGAAGGATAACAACCAATTTAAAAACAAAGAATAAGCAGAACTTCCAGACGATTATTTGTATGGAAGTCCAACAACCAAGGAGTTAACAAAACATTCAGCCAGATTGGTAGGCAGCTGGGGTGGAGAGGACACAAGGCAAGGCATCACACCACATGCGACCCCACATTCACACACAGATAATCCAGGAGGAACAATGAGGGAGCTAGATGGACCACAAAACCCAGGGTTTCAGCATGGGAAACTAAAGACTCAAAACTCCTGGCTGTAAAAAATCTGTGGGGGTTGCAGCAGTGGGAGAAAGTCACAGTCTTACACAAGAGTCTGTTGGAGAGACCCACAGGATCCTAAAATGTACACAAATCCTCCCACCTTTGAATCAGCACCTGAAAAGTCACAACCTGCATTTGGGAAGTGAGGGAAGTGATGGAAAGTAGCATGAGAGCTGAACAAGCGGTGTTGTTCCCTCTCTTACCCCTCCCCCACAGATAGCACCCCAACCCAGGAAAGAGGGTTTCCCTGCCCTGACCAATACCTAAGACTCCACCCCTTACACATAACAGGTGTGCTGAGACAAACAAATATGGCCCAAATGAATGAACAAATCAAAACTCCAGAAAAAGAACTAAGCGGTAAGGAGACAACCTATCTGATGCAGAATTCAAAACACTGGTAATCAGGATGCTCACAAAATTGATTGAGTTTGATTGCAAAATGGAGGAAGAAATGAAGGCTATACAAAGTGAAATACAGGGAAATATACAGGAACTAACAGTCAAGGGGAAGAAACCAGGACTCAAATCAATGATTTGGAGCAAAAGAAAAAAATAAACATTCAACCAGAACAGAATGAAGAAACAAAAATTCAGAAAAATGAGGATAGGTTTAGGGACCTCCAGGACAATTTTAAGCACTCTGACATCCAAATTATGGGGGCGCCAGAAGGAGAAGAGGAAGAGCAAGAAATTGAAAACTTATTTGAACAAATAATGAAGGAAAACTTCCATGATATGGCAAAGGAAATAGACTTCCAGAAAGCTTAGAGAGTCCCAAAGAAATTAGACCCAAGGGTTAACACACCAAGGCACATTATAATTAAGTTAATCCATAATTAAAATTAAGGAGAGAATCCTAAAAGCAGCAAGAGAAAAGGAAACAGTTACCTAAAAAGGAGTCCCCATAAGATTATCAGCTGAGTTCTCAAAAGAAACCTTGCAGGTAAGAAGGGTCTAGAAAGAAGTATTCCAGGTCATGAAAGGCAAGGACCTACATCCAAGATTACTCTATCCAGTAAAGCTATCATTTAGAATTAAAGGGCAGATAAAGTGCTCCTCAGAGAAGGTCAAGCTAAAGGAGTTCATCATCACCAAGTCCTAGTATATGAAACGTTAAAGGGATTTATCTAAGAAATAGAAGATCAAAAACTATGAACAGTAAAATGACAACAAACTCACAACTATCAACAACTGAACCTAAAAATAAAAAAAAAACTAAGCAAACAATGAAAACTAGAACAGAAATGGAGATTACGTGGAGGGTTGTCAGTGGGGAGGAAGAAGGGGAGAATGAGGAGAAAAGGAACAGGGAATGATAAGCATAATAAGTAGGCACAAAATAGACAGGGAGAGGTTAAGGATAGTATAGGAAATGGAGAAGCCAAAGAACTTGTATGTATGACCTGCGGACTTGAACTAAGGGATGGAGAAGTGCAGGCAGGTGGGAGGGTGCAGGGAGGAGGGAGATAAAGGGGAGAAAAAAGTTGGGACAATGGTATGAGCATGATCAATAAAATATACTTTAAAAAGCTTCAGTATATTTACACAATGGAATACTATGCAGCTATTAAAAAAGGGAAATATTACCTTTTGTGACAACATGGATGGACCTGGAGATTATTATGCTAAATGAAATAAGACAATCAGAGTATGATAAATACTATATGTTCTTACTTATATTGGAACTGAGACATTCAGGGTCATTTATGGTTCTATATAAATTTTTGAAATGTTTGTTCTATATCTGTGAAATATGTCATTGGTACTTTAATAGGGACTGCATTAAAGTCTATAAATTGCTTTGGGTAGTATGAACATTTTGATGATGTTAATTCTTCCAATCCATGAACATGATATATGCTTCTATTTATTTGTGTCTTCCTTAATTTCTTTTTTTAGTGTTCTGTAGTTTTCTGAGTACAGGTCTTTTATCTCCTTGGTTAAGTCTATTCCTAGGTAATTTACTATTCTTGCTGCTATAGCAAATGGGATTTTTTCCCCCTAATGTCTGATAATTCATTGTTGGTATACAAAAAATGCCTTCAATTTCTGAATATTGACTGTCTATTCCACTGTTTTGGTAAATTCACTTAACAGGTCAAGTAGTTTTTTGGTGGAGTCTATAGAGTTTTCTACATAAACTATCATGTCATCTGCAAAGATTGACAGTTTTATTCCTCATTTCTAATTTGGGAGCCTTTTCTTTCTTTTTCTTGTCTGATCACAGTGGATAGAACTTCCAATACTATGTTGAATAGAAGTGGTGAAAGCGGACATCTTTGTGTGTTGTTCCTGATCTTAGTGGGAGAGGTTTTAGTTTTTCCCATTGAGTTTAGTTTTAGCCTGTTGAAACTAAACAGGTTAAACACATTCAACAGGATATGATGTTGGCTGTAGGTTTCTTATATATGGCCTCTATTGTGTTAAGGCATGCTCCCTGCACTCCCAGTTTATGGAGTATTTTTGTCATAAGTGGGTGTTGTACCTTATCAAGCTTTCTCTGAATCTATTAATATGATTATGTGATCTTTGTCTTTCCTTTGTTTATGTGATATATTATGTGTATTGACTTATGAATGTTGTGCCATCTTTTCATCCCTGGGATGAGTCATACTTAATCATGGTGTATGATCTTTTTAATGTATTGCAGGGTGCATTTTGCCAATATTTTGTTGAGGATTTTAGTGTCTATGTCCATCAGCAATATTGGCCTGTAGTTTTCTTTCTTTGTTGTGTCTGTATCTGGTTTGGAGATTAGGTTGATGCTGCTTTCATAAAAAGTATTTGGTAGTCTTCCCTCTTCTTGGATTTTTTGGAATAATTTGAGAATGATAGGGGCTAGCTCATCCTTAAATGTTTTGTAAAATTCTCCTGGGAGACTGTCTAGTCCATGGCTTTTGTGCCAGGAGTTTTTTTATTACTGCTTCAATTCTACTATCTTTCATCAGTCTGTTCAGGCTTTCTGTCTCTTCTTCATTCAGTTTTGGAAAAATATATGTTTCTAGAAGTTTGTCCATTTCACCCAGGGTTATAAATTTCTTGGCATATAGTTGTTTGTAGTAATTTCTTATAATTCTTTGTATTTCTGTGGTATCAGTTGTAATTTCTCCACTTTCATTTCTGATTTTATATATTTGGGTCCTCTCTCTTTTATTCTTGATATGTCTGGTTAAAGGCTTGTCGATTTTGTTTATCTTTTCAGAGAACAAGCTCCTAGAATTATTGATTCTTTGAATTGTTCTTTTAGTCTCTATGTCATTTAATTCCACTCTGATCAAAGTTATTTCGTTCCTTCTACTCACTCTGGGTATTGTTTGTTGTTGTTCCTCCAGTTCTTGTAGATGTAGGGTTAAGTTATTTATTTTAAATATTTCTATCTTTTTTAGGTATGCCTGTATTGCTATGAACTTCCCTCTCAGGACTGACTTCACTGTGTCACATAGGTCTTGAGTTGTTGTGTGTACAATTTTATTTGTTTCTAGAAACTTTTTGATTTCTTCCTTGATCCCATTATTAACCCATTCATGGTTTAATAGAATGCTATTCAGACTCCATGAATTTGAATATTTCTGAGTTTTTTCTTTGATGTTGGTTTCTAGTTTCAAGTTTTTGTGGTCCAAGCAACTGCTTGATATGATTTTAATTTTCTTGAATTTGTTGAGGCTTGTTTTGTGTCCTATCATGTGGTCTATCTTTGGAAATGTTCCATGTACATTTGAAAAGAATTTGCATTTTGCTTCTTTGGGATGAAAGGTTCTACATATATCAGTTAAGTCCATTTGGACTAGTACATCATTCAGTGCCACAATATCCTGGTTGATATTTTGTTCGGAAGATCTATCCATTTTTGACAGTGGGGTACTATAATCCCCACTATAAGGTACTATAAGTGTGTTGCTGTCAATATATTTCTTGAAGTCCTACAAAATTTCTCTTATATATTAGGGTGCTCCTATATTGGGTGCAGATATGTTTACAATGTTTATGTCTTCTTGATGGATTCTTCCCTTGAATATTATGAAATGTCTTTCTCTTTCTTTTATTTATGGCCTGTGTTTTGAAGTCTATTTTGTCTGATAAGTATTGCTACATTGGCTTTTTTTCCCCTATTTGCTTGGTATACTTTTTCCAAACCTTTCATTTTTAGTCTGTGTAGGTCTTTTGTTCTCAGGTGGGTCTATTTTAGGCAGCATATGTATGAGTCATGTTTTCTTATCCATTCAGCTACCCTATGTCTTTTGATTGGATCATTCAATCAAAAGGTGGAGAAAGAAAAGGGGAAAAAAGTAAATAAGTAATTTTTAAAAGGAACCAAATTGGAGAGAAAGATCCACTACAGCACTATCAACAACAAATGAGCTAAAATTAAATAGTTCATATGGGAATAAGAGAGGGGGAAAGAAGGAAGGAAGGAAAGAAAGAAAGAAAGAAAGAAAGAAAGAAAGAAAGAAAGAAAGAAAGAAAGAAAGAAAGGAAGGAAGGAAGGAAGGAAGAAAGAAAGAAGAAATAAATAAAAGGTGAGAAAGCTTAAGAGATGTCTACAGCAAAGGGAAATAATTTTGAGATGAAAGAGGGAGAGGGAATACTAAGAGTGAGGAACAAAAACCACACTAAGATAGGGAAAAATTAAAATTCGAGACCAAAAAAAGTGTAGGAAAGGAGAACAATAAAATTTGAGATTTTAAACATGAAATTAGTGCAAATCTAGAGATAAAATTGGAAAAATGCTATAATTACCCTATCCACAATCAATGAGCACAAAGATTGCTAAAGGTGGAGAGAGAACATGAGTATATCAAGATTGGGAAAAAGAATGTGAGGTGACCATTCCACAGGAAAACTGGTTTTGAGAGGCTGGATGGGGGAGAAAGAGTAAGAGTGCAAAATGGAAACAAGTTGTAGCAAGAGAGAAGACAAAATTTAAAATGAAAACAATAAGAGGAAAGAAGAAGGTAAAATGGGGTAAGAGAAGAGAGGGGCAAAATATGTAAATTGAAATAAACTATAGTATGAAATCTAGTGACTTAATATGCACAAACTTGAAGGACAAGAAATGAATGTTAGAAAGCTATGCAGGAGAGAAAATATCACAAATCATGGAGAAGACCACAGTAGATTTCGTCTCAGCAGCATCTAGTATTTGCCACTGTTTTTTTCTTTCTGGATCTGCCTCTGGTGATGTCAGATGGTAACTTCATTCTGACCTTAGGCAGCCTGTTCTAGACTTCCAGGGATCTACTGCCTAGGGCTGACTCCTTCACAATCTAGTCACTCTGCTTTCAGCAGTCAGGCTTAAGCACCACACGGTGAGGTGGGAAAAATCCCTTTTTGGGGTGGGGCTATCATTTCCCCTCAGGCTGCTGCCATTCTGAGGGGATTGGTCTGCCTGAGCAAGACAACTTTCACAGTATGGGGGGTGACTCTGCGCCAGTATCTCCACCACTACTCTCTCAGTTCTCTCCCCACAAGACTCTATCCCCAGTCTCTCCTCAAGTATCTCTAGTCCACTCTGCCCCATCTCCCTGCTTTTGCTGTAGTCCAGGGTAAGTGGCTGCAAGTGAAAATTTATGTGTTGTTCCTTTAAATGGCTCTTTGCTTCTCTAGCATCCTGCAGTTTTTTGTAGCTGGATGTTATCTGTGTACTTTTTGGGCTTTGGTGCTCTAGATTGGGGATCTCTGCTTAGGGTTTAGACCCCACCCTTCTTAGGGAATCCAGCTGGCCACTTACATATCCCTCTGGCACTTAAGCTACCACTTGTGGATGACCAGCCAGCCCTCTCAGTCTGCACCACACTCCCTACCAGTCACATTGTGCTGAAACTGATTCTTCTGTTTATTTGTGGTTATAAGGCTTCATTCTTGCTATTGTTCAGTTGTTTGTTCTGGGTAACTTCTCCACAATTTAGTTGTAATTCCTGATTGGTCCCAGGAGAAGGTTAGTATAACTTCCACTCAGTCCTCTGCCATCTTGGATCCTCTCTGAAGTAGTCATTTTTCAAGTAAAAGCAAGACTCAGCTTCTGAGAGTTCAGAGAACTTGATCCTGGAGAGGCTGATGCTGCCATGGCAGCAGTTGCCCCCTAGTCAATAATTAGCATGTTTTTATTTCAGCTTGAAGTATTCCCTTTAACATGTCTTGTAAGGCAGGTTAAGTGGTGATAAACTCCCTCAGCTTTTTTTATCTGAGAAAATATTTATCACTCCTTCATCTTTTTTAAGGACATATCCAAAACATAGGGAGGATAAAATATTCTTTTGGACAGCCCTTTTCTTTCAGTACTTTCAATATATCATCACTCTCTGTTGGCCTATAACTTTTCTGCTGGGAAACCCTCCCATACCCTTCTCAGTGTTCTCTTTTAGTTGGTGAGTTTCTTTTGTCTAGATGCTTTCAAAATTCTCTTTTTAAAAAATTTTCTACAGTTTTATTATAATGTATCTCAGTAAAGACTCCTTTGGGTTGAACCTGGTTGGAGACCCTGACCATATCTCTCCATAGACTGGGGAATTTTTTAGCTGTTTTTTAAGTAAGGTTTTGGCCCCTTTTTCTATTTCTTCTCCTTTTACAATTCTCATAATTTATAACTCATTTCTTTTGATTATGTACCATATAACATATAGGCTAGTTCCATGGTTTTCATTATTGTCTTTCTTTTTTATCCTCTGGCTAGATCATTTTAAATGATGTACCTTTGAATTCACAGAGTCTTTCTTCTGCTTGGTCAAGTCTGATGTTGACATGCTCTATTGCATTTTTTTTTTTCATTTCATTCATTTTATATTCCTCAGTTCCAGAATTTCTGCTTAGTTCTTTTTTATAATTTCTAACTCTCTGATAAAGTTCTCATTTGGTTCATGTATTATTTTCCTGATTTTTTTGAGTTGTGTATCTGTGTTTTCTATAGCTTGCTGAGCTTCCTTAAAATAATTATTCTTAATTCTTTATCAGGTAATTTATGGATCTCCATTTCTGTAGGGTTTGTAACTAGAAAATTATTGTTACTTTAGTCCTGTCATGTTTGTTGATTTTCATGTTACATTTCTGTCTTTACATTTCAAGAAGCAGTCACCTCTTCCAGGTTTTACTGACTGGTTTTATGTGATAAATACCATCACCAGTCAGCCTAGGTAGAGATTCTGAGGCTTTCTCAGTCCTTTTATTTAGATGCACCTACTCTACACTTCTTGCTCTCTCAAGGGGGACTTCTTAGATTATATGCCTTCTCTTAATCCTGAAAAACCAGACCAATGGCTAAGAGCCTCCTATATGCTTTCACTAGGAGGCTCCCCTGAAATGTGTGCCCAGGTATGTGTGCTTTCTCTCAATCTAGCACAGTCAGGCTGGCTTTCTATACATGAACACTAACTACATGCAAAGCCTTGCACTTGCCATTCACAGGGAGCCAGCCATAGTGATGAGTGGGTGAGGCATGCAGAGCACTGGGCATGTCTGTGGGCCTGTTCAGGGAATCTGCATGCAGGATGTCCCAAGCAGCTTGGGGCTGATGGAGTCCATAAAGTGGATAGTAAGATCCATGTTACATCAATGGGTTCCAAGCCCTAGCTGCTATACTCCCAGCATCTCAAACCCCTCAGGCATGTAAACCACCTCAGTAATTAAGGTGGGATGAGAAGAAAGTAGATCACTTTGGTAACATCCTTCATAGCAGGTGGGGGATAGGGGTTATTTCTCACTTTCCCCTAAGCAGGAATCTCAGAACAAGGGAATCTTGCTTGGCACTGAACTGTGCCACCTTGGGTAAATGATGACTCTGGTAAAGTGATACATTTCTTCTTATCCTCTTCAATGCATCTGTTCCTGGATGGTTGTGTTGTTGTTGTTGTTTTAGTTTGTTGTGCACTGAAGCTATGCCGGAATTCCAAAACTACCACAAGTATTCTTGTCTGTGGGTGATTGTCAAAATCAGTGTTCTTGGGGAGGGATGATAGTAGATAACTCCTACTCTACCATCTTGCCGACATCAATTCCTATCAACTCTTAACATCACACAATTTTTCTGAGGCTAAAACTCTATAAAGATAGTAAAAATGATTTCTAAACAGTAGAGTCAACAGAAATGTTAGTTATTAATAACAGGCACACATACTCACGGAAACAGTAAGACAGATCATAAAAACTCACTAGATTGTTCCTCCCCTTTAACACCTCAATCTGGGATACAAGGTTGAGATCACAAAGGAAGAAGTTGCCAGACTGTGAGGCAGTCTAAGAGTCTAAGAGTAAAGTCTGGTGGGTAACAGTAGTCATAGTTAACCCAGTGCCAGGCATTTACAAAGCTCTTTGCAAGTAATATGCTGTTTGATCCATTATCATTCTTCTCATTTTAAAGGTTAGAAAACTAGGCACAGAGTGGTTAAACACTTTGCTCAAGGAGACCCAAGTAGTAAGAATCAGACTGCTAAAATCTGAACTCTTTTTCTGCAAAAAGTCAAAAATGAAACTGCCTTATGACTCTGCAATTCCACTCTGGGTATATATCTAAAGAAAACTGAAATATTGATCCAAAAGGATATATGCACCCCTATATTCATTGCAACATTATTTATAATAGCCAAGATATGGAAGGAACCCAAGTGCCAATCAGTAGATTAATTGGATAAAAAGCCATGGTACATTTATATAATAGAATGCTACTCAGCCACAAAAAAGAAGGAATTCTTACCTTTTTTGACTTCTTAGATGGATCTGAGAGTATTATGCTAAGTGAAATAAGTCAGCCAAAGAAAGATAAGTACCATATGGTTTCACTTATATGTGGAATCTAATGAACAAAATAAAGAAACAAATGAAATAGAAACAGACTCATAGAGACAGAGAACAAACCGACAGCAGTTAGAGGGGAGGAGAGTTAGGGGGGCTGAGTGAAAAGGTAAAAAGATTAAGCAAAAAAAAAAAAGAAAGAAAGAAAGAAAACAAGCAAACAAAAAGAAAGAAAAACCTCATAGACAGAATTTGAGCTCCTAACTCCTGCCCAAAGTTGCTTGAACAGTAGGCAGAGGTGGACCTGAGGTGAGCCTGAGTGGAAGACCAAACACTATACTTTTTTTTTCAAAGAACCCTTTCACTTGACTCCTTTTCTTAAAATATCCTTGACTGGTGGGGAAGCAAACAGAATCTGCCTATGTGTCAAGGAGAGGAGAAGGTAGCTTTGAGGGTAACCATATAGTAATAGGGATCAGAAGAGTTTTCTTTCTTTTTCATAAATTGCTAATTTACGCCAGTACAGATCATTGAGTCCATCATTTTCATTTCCTGAACTTCTTTGAAATATCCCATGGGCTCTTTTTAAACAGAAAAGAGAACTCAATATTGAAAAATAAACTGTTCTTTCTCCTACTTAAAGAGTATAAGCCTAGAGTATATGCAGGGGACAAATGAGAACTGTGAAATCATGCTTACTGTTTGATCAGCCATTCCAATTAAAAAGCACCCTGGGACTGGTGTGCTCCTGGACATCACACAGCAGGCACAAAGAGCTCTGTTCCAGATGCCCATGGAGTAATTTTGGCAAGGCCCCTCTTGGAGCCAAGTGATCAGTAAGTATCCCTCACATCTTTCAGAATACAGCAAGAATTGAGGACTGAAAAAACAACACCTCTTCACCAAGACCACATTACTTTAAAGCACAGTGGAACCAGCACCAGCCCCTGGAAATGCAACCCTCCTGGGGTACACCAGCTATGGACAGTGTGGAGGAGAGGTTTTGAACTGTTTCACACACAATCTGGGCAAATACTTTAGGAGCTTCCAGCATAGACATTTTCTTTATTTTTCAAAAATCCTTTATATGGCTCAGTGGGTCATCAGGCACATTTCATGCCCAGATATGTATAAACAAAAAAAGAGCCAATGTATAAGGGAAAGGTAGACTTCACAAAGAGCCTAGCTCTACATCAAAGCTTAGTGCACAGGCAAAGAGCTATAGGAAAACCTTGCAAGTAAAACTAATATGTAGAATCTTGATTTAATTTATTGTCAACATTGAAAAGAAAAAACCTGGACAAAATCAGCTAAATGGAGAGACAGAAACAATGAGAGACAAGTAGCCACTCATAAAAATTGGTTGTAAATATAAGACATGACCCAATAACTCCCTCACATTGAGAGATAAAGCTTTGCATCCTCTCAGAATGTGGAGGGAATAGCATTTCCCTAGTTCCATTCTCTGTGTTGCTCCTTTCCCCTCTTCATTTTGCATATTTGTGGATTAGAAGACCCATATATCACAACCTGCAATCTATGTTCTGGCTACACAATTTTTAGAAGGCAGTAACTTCTACATCCATTTACTAATTGCTTGAAGTACTCAATGCCACATAACCTGAAAAATATTAAAACCATATAAGGCCATGGTGGGAAGACATTGAAGTCTATATTTCCAATAGATCCCGACAGATGAACTCAGTAAATATTTACCAAATTAATTGTGATTTGTCCGCTCTTCTCAGATACATACCTTACAATACCCTATATGGCTAAGCTAACATTTTGAAATACAAATCTGCAATTATTCATTTCTCTATGCATTTTCTCTTTTCCTTAGTTCACATAAACAACCAGATTGTGCTCGTTGTTGAAGATAAACACGGAAAAAGGAGAAAAGCAGCCAATAATCTTTCTATTATCTTCCAAAGCCTAAGCCCTGCAGCTCCTTCTGTCCATAGAGGAGGTTAAAAGAAGAGGATTCTTATACAGTGACAACATATTAACCAGAAACATGAAGAGAAAGAGATTTCCCCCCAGAAAGAAAATCAAGGACTTTCTCCAGGATAGAGAGAAAAGAGAGACAGTGTGCATGTTCTGTGGGTCTGCAGAGCACAGAAAAGCTTTACCACCAAAACTGCTAGGGTGAGCAGCAAAGCCCCTGAGAGAAAACATCTGTGTGCTGTAGAGAGGTAGATAGGACCACAGGCAGCCTTGCAAAGGATTCTAGGGGCTCAGGTAAACTTGTGGACTGACAAATTCTAAGACAAGAATGATAAATAAACTCCTTATTAGTGAGCTATGTAAGAAAAAGCCAAGGGTACCAGCAGCTCATCCCTCTCCACCCTCTGTGACTTGGCCAGCACCATGGCATGTAGTAGACTGTTCTGCGTGGCATGGGCCCAGCTCCCACTCGGAGATGCACCAGACCCACGCCCATGGATAGGTTCTCCCATGCGGAATCAGACCAACACTGTGCCTAGGCCACAATGAGTCTTGCTTTTTGCTAAAACTCCCTCACCCTGAATTGAGGGCATTTACTGCAAAGCAACGTCCTAAAAACCATGCTAAACCTTCCAATGATGAGTGTAACTGGTTCAACTACTTTTGCCTTTTCATTTGTAAATATCCCTCTTCTGTGATGTGATTAGTGGCATGGGTCCCTTTGTTTTCTGTAAAAGGTAACCACCTAAACCGAATCTATGCATAGTAAATGAGGACCATCATGTAATGGGCGGAGAAACCCAATAAAGTCCTGTGATGGCAGAGGCTGTGGCTTTTTGCTCCCCTTGAGAAAAAAAACGATGCTGTCCCTTTTCCTCTACCAGGATTTGGTAGTCTGTGTGAATGTTTTATTTCATCCATAATGACATGGACACTGTGGGCCAGGGTCTACATCAATGGCAGACATTGGACCTCAAGCTCTTAATTTCTCTTGCTCTGTCTCTGTCTCTCTCTTTCTCTCCCTCTCACTTCAGGAAGCTCTATTCTCCTCCCTCTTGGATGAGACAATTTGTGTTATACCTACAAATACTCTCATAACTCTGGGTTTGAATCTTGAGAAAACAAAAGCCAGGAGAGGGAAATGATTGGGATGTAACACTGTGGGTTGGCCTGCTACATCTACCCCCTGAGAAAATAAGCACAAGGGAGCATATAACCCATTTGACTCCTTGGAAGGAAAAATTAAAAATGCAGGAAAAATAAAAGACGTATATCTCAGAATATTATCTCAACTATATTTTTTCCTAAATAAATATTTTATGTACTTACAAATAAAATTCACTCTTTAAAAAAATTCACTTTTAATAAACACTCTTTCTCCCAGCCTCCAGTTCCCATATACTCAGCTGCTGGGGTTAAGGGATATCTGGCCCAGGATCCCTAAGGGTCAGTCAAGTAAGTTAGCCAAATGTGGCAAATTTTTCTCCACTCCAGTGTGTGTGCATGTGTGACAATTTGTGTTGGAGATGGAAAGGGACCATGTGAACTCTTTGAAAATTCTTCTCCCCACCAACACAGATTCCACAGAACAGAGAACTCAGGCACAAGTAAAGGAAACCTTGACCTTGACTACATAATCCTCTCATGGATCTAGAAAAATGACTACTGAGGATCTGTCTTTAGCAAAAAGCCTGGTCAGGTTTGTCAGGGAAAGTGATATCCAACCCAAGTTTCCTCTTCATGCTTAAAGTCACCATCCTCCCTCAGCTTCACCTTAGTCTCCATAATGAGGTTGAATGACAATAAATGAATGAAGAAAGTCCTCCCCTTCCTGCTTACCATTCCGTTAAAGAATCCAGAAATCCCTGTAGGAAATAGTTCCCTTGGATTCTTTTGTGAATCTGTCTGGGTGTCAGGGAGGAAAGTCCCTGAAGGACGGGTATTCCTGGGTCATGTTTTAGTCTTTCATTGTTCCAGACATGCTCACTTCCTCACAGTTTTACCCGAATCACTAATGGTTCAAGGGTAAAAATAGACATTATATGTCTCTATCTCCATAAAATGATTATCCATCTTCTTCAAAGTGTCATACAACAAACGTTATACAATTAAAAGTATGCTTAACATTAAGTTATCCACTATTAAGTATAAGACATCAGAATATTAAATGTGCTAGCCCAGATGTTTGGTTATTTTCTTTAATCCTTACCAAGGATATACTTACTGGTATTTAGAAAGAGGGAAAATGAGAGAGATAGAAAGAGAGAAATACTGGGGATCAAACTCACATACCTATGTGCTCTGACCTAGGGTTTAACCTGCAACCCTTTGGTGCACAGGATGATGTTCCAACCAACCAAGCCACTCAGCCATGACTGTCTGTGATTGTAAAAGAAAAGTATTTTTTAAGTAATAGCACTTAGATTGCCATATAATTTCAAACCATCACTTTAAAGTTTAAAAAAATCTGATTTGTCTCTGGCTGGTGTGGCTCAGTGGATTGAGTGCCAGCCTGTGAACCAAAGGGTCACCAGTTCAATTCCCAGTCAGAGAACATGCCTTGGTTGTGGGCCAGGTCCACAGTAGAGGGCACATTAGAGGTAACCACACATTGATGTTTCTCTCCCTTTCTTTCTACCTCCCTTCCTCTCTCTCTAAAAACAAATAAATAAAATCTTTTTTAAAAATATGATTTGGAGTTAACACTTAAAGGAAAAGAAGAAAGGAAAATCTTCCCTACACATTTCTCAACTTCTTCTCCCCAAGCTTCTATTTTAATTGTAAACACTGCTGTGACAATTATCAATTTTATTTCTATCTCAACCCAAAACATTTTTAAGCCAAAATAAACTCAAGGGTGAGGGATGGAGATTAAAAACATTTCCTCTATTATTTTTATTTTTATTTTATTTTGTTGTTTATGTTATTACAGTTGTTCCAGCTTTTTCTGCCTTTCCCCACCTCTCCTAGTCCCACCTTTTCCCCTCCCCAAGCCAATCCCTATATTATTGTCCATGTCTATGGGTTGTGCATAAATATTTTTTACTATCTTTCATCCCATCCCCCACCTCCTTTCTGGCAGCTGTCAGTCTGTTTTATGTATCTAAACTTGTTATCATTTCATTCATTAGTTTATTGTGTTCATCAGATTTCACATATAAGTGAGATCTTGTGGTATTTTTCTGTCACTGACTGGCGTAATTCACTTAGCATAATTTTCTCCAAGTCCATCAAAAAAAAATGCCTCTAATATTAAGAGTCATGTGGAGGACATCCTTTTAAAAGCAACTCCTACTCTAAACTCATTACCAACCAATGGAAATAATGATTTGACTTTGAAGTTCTATAGACAACATGCTTCCTTCTTTCATGTATTCTTGATTGTATGTATGTGTATATATCTTGCCTTATACCAGCAAGGATGTGACATGTTTAGCAAAAAAACATGCAATGATACAAAATATAATACAATCAAATTTTAAAATAAAAAATTGGGGGAGAAAAGAAGCATGCAAGTAAAAAAATGCAAAATGAACCCATGAATGAGATTAGTGAAAGGAGATAGAGATAGAGATAGGGATAGAGGAGAGAGAGAGAGAGAGAGAGAGAGAGAGAGAGAGAGGAAGGAAGGAAGGAAGGAAGGAAGGAAGGAAGGAAGGAAGGAAGGAAGGAAGGAAGGAAGGAGAAAGAAAGAAAGAAAGAAAGAAAGAAAGAAAGAAAGAAAGAAAGAAAGAAAGAAAGAAAGAAAGAAAGAAAGAAAAAGAAAAGCATATCTAAAGCCTGTTCTAAGCCAGAAGTAAGCCAAAAATTAGGAATGGTATCAATCACACCAGGGAGGAAAACCAGGAATTAATTTTTACAAGCTACTAAGTGTCCATAAGATAAAACCCACTAATTCCTTAGAAGAAGCACAATTCCTCCTAAGACAAAAAGCAAACAGATATTTTTTAGGCGGATCTTAGAGATAGTAAACTGTGTGAGGTAGTAAACAACACTCTTCATGACAGCTTTACAGTAAATGTCACAATGGGTTTCACAGGACTATTTCTTTCAGCACCCTCAAAGTAGAGTGATGTAATGTCAAAAGTGCAACTTGGCAAAAGCAATTCTGCAGAGAAGACCAAAATGGAGTGAGAATACAGTTCTCTGCTTACCTGATATGAACTAGCAATCACATTTCGAAACAGACTACAAATCATTTGGACAAACCTGCATATATACTGTTTCTTTAAAATAAGCTTTTAGTAAATATTGAGCAATGGTGATCCCCAGATCACCAACCAACCAACCACTTGTCTTTCAAGTACCTGGATTGTTATTATTCTAGGTCACAGGCTAAGCACAGCTTCCTATGCCTCAACAGCCAGCCAAGCTGGAGGTAAGTTGTTATCTTATAAAATTGACATGCCCAAAGGGGATTTGAGTCAAAGGCAATGCCACTTCTGCACAGAAGTGGCCCACAAAGTGGCTAAGTGCCTTTCCTTCAAGCAGTGCTACTTAAAACTACGTTTGTTTTAACAGGCAGCATTGGAGTCTCTGACCATATCATGACCAACTCATCCTAGTACAAAATTAAATTACCATCTTCATTTGTAAGCTTAGAGATAAAATCCTCTTAGAAATATAGACACATCAATAATAAAGGAACACTGCTGCTTGTCTCTAGAAATCAAGAAACTGACACATTTCACACAAGTATTCTAATACTCATGACTCACAAAAGAGGCTGTGCCAGAAACCCCAGTTAGATTGAGGATCACCTTAGGAATCCTCCAGGAAGCCTGCTCTGACTCCCAATGATAGGAATCCCTTTGTGTGGTGAAACATCACCTGTACTTACGCTATCACAGCATTTATTACCCTGTATTTTAATTGCTCTCTAACTCTTTATACAAATTAGGAGGCATTCTACTTGAAGGAACAGACAATCCAACTAATAGTGATTCAAGTAAGTGTTTATTTTTCTCATATAACAATAATTTTGAGATAAGGGACTACTGTCACTAATTCGATTCAATAGTATCTGAAATTCTCTTGGCCTTTTCCTCATGGTCACCAGGTGTCTGCTAATGCTTCATGTTCACACTTAAGACAGGAGGAAGAGGGTAAAAGAGAAGAGAAGGGGTGGTAGCATCAGCATAGTTTCATTTACCAGGACAAAAAATGTTTCCTAGTGATAAACCCTCCCAGAAAATGCATCTTGTTTCCCTGGCCAAACTTGAGTCACCCAGCCAGCCCTAGCTCCAAGGAAAGCTGGGAAAATAAGGGGTGGCACAACCATGAAGTTAATGCCCAGATTAGGAGTCTCAGCTTTAGAATAATCATGATACACTAACAGGGACTGGACACACTATGGGGCAAGGGAGATGTACAAAAGAGATGTTAAGTATGAAACTAAAAGATTTATGTTTCTCTGTTTCCTGAATTAGATGTCAGCTTCTTCTTTTTCCCCAGTGTATGAAAATATTTTATTTTAGGCTCTGGCTGGGCAGCTCAGTTGGTTAGAGCATTGTCCTGATATACCAAGGTTGTGAGTTCAACCCTGGTCATGAAACATACAAGAATCAACCAGTGAGTGCATAAATAAGTGGAAACACACTAATGTTTTTCTCTCTCTTGCCCTTCCTCTCTGTCTCTAAAATCAATAAATAAAAAATTATTTTATTTTTTATATTTTATTAAATTTATTGGGGTGACATTGGTCAATAAATTATATATGTTTCAAGTATACAATTCTATTATACACGATCTGTACATTGCATCGTGTGCCCACCACCCAAAGTCAAATTTTCTTCCATCACCATATATTTGACCACCTTTACCTTTACATGCCCCACTTCCCTTCTTTATGGTAACCACCATACTATTATATCTGTGTCTATGAGCTTCATTTGTTTGTTCTTCTTGTTTATTAATTTGTTGCTCTCAGTTTTACATCCCACATATGAGTGCCATCATATGGTTTTTAACTCATTCTGACTTACTACATTTAGCATATTCTCAAAGTCCACCCATGTTGTTGCAAAGGGCATTATTCCACCTTTCCTTAAGGCTGAGTAGTATTCCATTGCATGTGCGCACCACATCGTCTTTACCCAATCATCTGTTGAGGAACGCTTCAGTTGTTTCCTGTCTTAGACACCATGAAGAATGCTGCAATAAACAGAGGGGTGCATATATTTTTGCAGCATAAAAGTTTTCCATTTTTTTAGGTATATAACCAGAACAAGGGTAGCTGGGTCATATGGTAACAAGATGTCAACTTCTTGAAGACGAAGATTGATCTATTTTACTCTCCAGATCCTGGCATAGTGCCAAGATCATAGCAACTGCTCAGCAACTAATTGATGGGTGGATAAAGAAAAGAAAGAGAAATGAATGAAAAAATCGATGAAATGTTAACTTCCTAACTGTTGCCCACCACCATAGTTCACACTTATATAAAGATACAAAATAAATATATACATGTACTTTGAATATACTTGCATTCTGAGATAAAAAATATTCTAGTCCATTCTATTCCTACTTTAGGCACTCAGTACATGCTGATGATAATAATAATGATGGTCAAAGTTTCTACAAGATACTTCCCTGTGGAAAGTCAGAGTGCTGACATCAAAATATAGTGGATATATTAAAGTAAGTAGATTATTTTCATTGGTTCCATCAAAACATAAGGGCTTGCATGTCCAATAAATGTAATACTAAAGTATACATGTTCCTCTAAATCCAAAAAGGTATATGATCAATAAGGTTCATATAACCAGTCTCTGCAAGCTTAATACTCTAAATAAATTACTTGAGGAAATTCCAAGCACAAGGGTTTTCATTTGTCTAAAAAAGAAAAAAAATGTAACTATGAGACACATAATTTGCAGAAGCAATCAATGAAAGGCAAGCTTTATATTGAATTTAAACAAGAGCTTGCATAGAATTTAAAAGAGTGTTCTTTATGGTTTTAATTAAAATGCTACATATGAGACCTTTCTAATCTTACTGTGCTGCAACTGTATTAAGACTCTCACATCAAAATATTTACATTTAAATATTTTATAGTGCCATACTTTAAAATATTAATGATGCCACAAGTAATATATGACATTTCTATAGCCTTTCCAGCAGTGAGTTTTTTAAAAACTCAGGTCTGTGTTATCCCTCGTCAGCTACTTAAAATTCCGCTTAGCAAACACACCAGCTTGCCTGTTTCTACAATTCTAATGAAAACTTCTCTAAGAACTTAACTTCTTGCTATTGTAATTTGTTCTTATTCTGTTCTAGACAGTGGCACAAGAGGGAAGAAAAAGTACTGTTCTTGTGTCACTAAATGCCACTGCTGACTTTAAATACACTCCTTTTCAGAGAGATAGATTTATTGAAAGGTTTCATTTCGAATGTGAGAAAGGCATCTGTGAAACAGAGCTAGTGAACTAGTCAATGTTATTCCCTGTGTTTTACAGTGAGGAAATCTTTACAGAGACCAGAATGCTATTTAGAAACAGATAATGTTGAAAAATAGTGCATTTGTACATAACATAGACTTTGTAATTTTAAGACTCATTCCTTAGTATTTTCTCCTTGAAAGTACCAAACACTATCTCTCCATAGTTATGGCTATATTCTTCTTCCTTCTTTTTCTTGTCACTGGCCAAAAAAAGCAACTGAGAAAGCCATGATTCAAACTCTCAACTCCATAAACAATTCAAACACAAATTTGCTGTGATAATAAATATGGTACAGACAATAAATGTTGGCACCTCAGCTTGAAATATGAAAGATGATTATTCCATTCTTTGTTCCTCAGAGAAAGCTGATTATTAGGGCTAATCATAAAGGAAGTTAATGATTAGAGGAATGGCAGCAGGTAACAGGGATTCTTCAAAATGTGCCTACTCCAGCATAAGTTTGCTAAAGGTTGTCAGATGCCTCAGGATATCGATTTTTTCTACCACAGAAAAAAACACCATAGCATTTACACAATTATTAAGATGTTTAAAACACATTATTCTGCCTTTATGTGTAGTTGGTTAAAATAGTGATAGTCCTGGATTTGGTGTTGAGGTAGATAACAGCTATGTGACCATACAAATTCCTTTTGGCAGGTAACTTTCTAACTTGCAAAGACCATGTAAAATAATGATGACCCACCAAGAGTTATAAAATGTAACAATTCTTTTCTGGAAAATTTGTAAGAGTGATGCCTTTCTTGTCTTTCACAGTTAGTACTCAAATGCTGTTTATAATTACAAGTTAACTTATTAACCTTTCTTTTTATTTAAATTTGATTGAATTTATTGGTATGACATTGGATAATAAATTTATATGTTTCGAGTCTGCAGTTCTATAATACAGCATCTGCTATTGTACTATGTGCTCACCACCCCAAGTCAAGTCTCCTTCCATCATCACTTATCCCCTTTATCCTCTTCTCCCTCCTCACCTCCATTTTCCCTCCCATAATCACCATACTGTGGTCTGTATCTCTGAGTTTTGGTGGGAGGTCTTAATCCTTTTACCTTTTTCACAGCCTCAAAAACACCCTCCCCCCTAACAGTCGTCAGTCTGTTTTCTGTATCAATCAGTCTGTTTCTACTTGTTTGTTTCTTTTGTTCACAGGATTCCACAAAAAAAGTGAAATCATATGGTATTCGTCTTACTCTGACTGGCTTATTTCACTGAGCGTAATACTCTCCAGGTCCATCTATGCTGATGAAAAGAGTAAAATTCCCATCTCTTTTGTAGTCAAGTAGTTTTCCTTTGTGTAAATGTACCACTGCTTTTTTATCCACTCATCAACTGAAGGGCACTTGGGCTGTTTCCAGATCTTGGCTATCCTAAATAACACTGCAATGAATACAGGGGTGCATATATTCTTTCAAATTACTGTTTTGTTTCTTTGGATACATTCCCAGAAATAGAATTGCTAGCTTACAAGGTTGCTACATTTTTAATTTTTAAAGGTAACTTCATAATGCTTTCCACAGTGGTGGACCAGTCTGCATTCCCACCAATAGTGCACACGTGTTCTCTTTTCTCCACATCCTCTCCAACACTTGTTGTTTGTTGATCTGTTTATGATGGCCATTCTGACCGGTGTGAGGTGTATCTCACTGTGGTTTTAATTAGCCTTTCTCTGATGGTTAGTGATCTTGGACATATTTTCATTTGGATATTGACCATTTATCTTTATGTCCTCTTTTGAAAAGTATCTATTTAGATCATTTGCTCATTTTTTTTTATTGAAATGTTATTTATATCTCTTTTGGGGGTAGGGGTTTTGGTGTTGAGTTGTATGAGTTCTTTTTTTATTATTTTTACTCTTTATTATGTTATGGTTGCCCAATTTCTTTTTTTTTTTTTCTTTTGCCACCCTCCATCCCGTCCACCCCTCTCACTCACGGTCAAACCCCTTTCTATTGTCCATGACCATGAGTCATTCATACATGTTCTTTGACTAGTTTCTTCCCTTTCCTTCCACCATTCCCACCTTTCCCTCCACCCCTCCTACAGCTCAGTCTGTTCCATGTTTATGGAAATATAACATCTCCCATTACAGTCTCTAACATGGTGTTCTATTACGGTATTCTAACATGGTCTCTTGTTCCCTTTATCTCGTTAATTTTGTTCATAAGATTCCAGTTATAAGTGAGGTCATATGGTATTTGTCTTTCACTGATTGGCTTATTTTACTTAGAATAATAGTCTCCAGTTCAATCCATGCTACTGCAAAAAGTAGGACTTCCTTTTTTCTTTCTGCTGTGTAGTATTCTATTGCGTATATGTACCACAGTTTTTTAATCCACTCATCTACTCATAGGAGTTGTAAGTTCTTTATACATTTTGCATATTTACCCTTTATCAGATGTATCATTGATAGATATGTTCTCCCATTGACTAGGTTGTCTTTACATTTTGTTGATAGTTTCCTTTGCTGTGCAAAACTTTTTAGTTTCATGTAGTCCCATTGGTTTATTTTTTATTTTGTTTCCCTTGCCCAAGGAGACAAATCAGAAAAAGCAGTGCTACAAGAAATGTCCAAGATCTGACTGCCCATGTTTTCCTCTAAGATTTTTATGGTTTCAGGTTTCACATTTAAGTCTTTAATCCATTATAATTTTATTTTTGTGTATGGCATAAGAAGGTGATCTAATTTCATTTTTGGACATTGTCCAATTTTCCTGACACTGTTTATTTAATAGACTATCCTTACCTCATTGTATGTTTTTGTCTCCTTTGTTAAATACTAATTGACCATAAAGGCATGGGTTTGTTTCTGGGCTCTTTACTCTGTACCAGTGATCCTTATGTCTGTTTTTATGCCAGCACCAGGTGTTTTGGTTATATGGCCTTGTAGTGCAGCTTGATGCCGGGTAGCCTAATTCCTTCAACTTTGTTCTTTCTCAAGATTGCTGTGACTATTCAGGATCTTTGTGGTTTTATATAAATTTAGGGGTATTTGTTCCAGTTCTGTGAAATATGTCATTTCATTCGTATCTCAATAGGAACAGCATGAAATCTATAAATTGCTTTGGGTAGTATGGACACATTAATGATGTTAATTCTTCCTATCCTTGAATATGGCATAGGCTTTTACTTATTTACATCTTCTTCAGTTTCTTCCTTCAGGATCTTACGATTTTCTAAGTACAGGTCTTTTACATCCTTGATTAAATTTAACCTAGTTATTTTATTTTTTATGCAATTATAATGGGATTTTTTTGTATTATTTTCTAAAAGTTTATTATTGGTGTATAAAAATGCAATTGATCTCTGAGTATATATTTTATGCCCTGGTACCTTACTGAGTTCATTTATCAGTTCTAATAGTTTTTTTATGGAACTTTTAGGGTTCTCCATATAAAATGTTATGTCATCTGCAAATAAAGACAGTTTTACTTCTTCCTTTCCAATATGAATGCTTTTTATTTCTTATTTTTCTTGTCTAATCACTGCAGCTAAGACTTCCAGTACTATGTTGAACAAGAATGGTGAAAGCAGACATCCACATCTTGTTCCTGTTCTTAAGTGAAACACTTTAGTTTTTGCCCACTGAGTATGATGTAGGCTGTAGGTTTGTCATATATGGGTGTTATTGTGTTCACATTTGATACTTCCTTTCCCACTTTGCTGAGAGCTTCTATCAAATGATTAATTTTATTAAATATTTTTTCTGCATCTATTGATATGATTGTGTGATTTTTATTCTTCTCTTTCTTTATATGATGTATCATGTTTATTGATTTGCATATATTGTATCAACCTCGCATCACCAAAATAAAGCCCACTTGATCATGGTGTGTGAGCTTTTGAATGTATTGCTGTATCCAGTTTCCTAATATTTTGTCCAGGATTTTAGCATCTATGTTCATCAGGAAAAGTGGACTATAATTTTGTTTCTTTGTAGTGTCTTCATCTGGTTTTGGAATTGGGATAATATTGTCTTCATAAAATAAGCTTGAGAGTCTTCCTTTCTCTTGCAATTTTTGGAATAGCTTCAGAAGGAGAGATGTTAGCTTTCAAAATATATTTTATTGATTATGCTATTACAGTTGTCCCATTTCCACCCTATTATTCCCCTTTGCCTGGCATACCCCTCCCACCTGCATTGCATGCCTTTAGTTCATGTCCATAGGTCATACCTATAAGTTCTTTGGCTTCTCCATTTCCCATACTATTCTTACCTACCCCTCTCTATTTTGTACCTACCATTTATGCTTTTTATTCCCTATACTTTTTTCCCTGTTCTCCCCCCTGTCCCCTACCCACTGATAATATGATCTCCATTTCTGTGATTCTGTTCCTGTTCTAGTTATTAGCTTAGTTCATTTTTGTTCTTTTAGGTTCAATTGTTGATAGTTTTGAGTTTGTTGTCATTGTACTGTTCATAGTTTTGATCTTCTTCTTTTTCTTAGATAAGTCCCTGTAACATTCCATATAATAAAGGCTTGGTGATGATGAACTCCCTTAACTTGACTTATCTGAGAAGCACTTTATCTGCCCTTCCATTCTAAATGACAGCTTTGCTGGATAGAGTAATCTTGGATGTAGGTCCTTGCCTTTCATGACTTCAAATGCTTTTTCCAGCCTCTTCTTGCCTATATGGTTTGTTTTAAGAAATGAGCTGATAGCCTTATGGGAACTCCTTTGAAGTTAACTGTCTCCTTTTCTCTTGGTGCTTCTAAGATTCTCTCCTTATCTTTCATCTTAGGTAATGTAATTATGATGTGCCTTGGTGGGTGCTTCCTTGCGTCAACTTCTTTGGGACTATCTGAGCTTCCTGAACTTCCTGAAAATCTATTTCCTTTCCAGATTGGGGAAGTTCTCCTTCATTATTTGTTCAAATAAGTTTTCGATTTTTTGCTCTTACTCTTCTCCTTCTGGCACCCCTATGATTCAGATGTTGGAACATTTAATGTTGTCCTGGAGGTTCCTAAGCCTCTCCTCATTCTTCTGAATTCTTGTTTCTTCATTCTGTTCTGGTTGAATGTTTATTCTTCCTTCTGGTCCAAACCATTGATTTGAGTCCTGGTTTCCTTCCCTGCACTGTTGGTTCCCTGTACATTTTCTTTTACTTCACTTTTCATAGCTTTCACTCTTTTCTCAATTTTGGGACCATACTCAACCATTTCTGAGAACATCAGTGTTTACCAGTGTTTTGAATTATACATTTGATAGGTTGGCTATCTCTTCATCCTTTGTTGTATTTTTTCTGGAGCTTTGATCACTTCTTTCATTTCAACCACACTTTTTTGTTTGTTCATTTTTTTGTTTTTTGTTTCAGTTCACCTGTTATGTAGTAAGGGGTAGAGCCTTAGGTATTTGACAGGGTGAGGCAACCCATATCTCTGCATTGTGGTACTATATGTGGAGGAGGGGGTCCAAAATGGAACAATGCCACTTGTTCCCTTCTCCGCAGGCTTTCAGTCACTTCTGCCCCTACCCACAAGCAAATGGGCCCTTCTGGTGCTGATTCCCAGGTGGGTGGATTTGTGTATGTTCTAGGACCTTGTGGGTCTCTCCAATTAACTGTCTTATGGAGTTGGGAGTTTCTCCTGCTACCTCAACCCCCACAGATTTTTTCAGTCAGAGGTTTCAAGGCTTTATCTCCCCATGCTTGAACCCAGGGTTGTGTGGTCTGTCTCACTCCCCAGTTGTTCTTCCTGGTTTATCCACATGTGAATATGGGGCCACCTGATCCAACAGCCACCACCTTGCCTGGTCCAAGACCTGCTTTCTTGCCCACCCAGGTCCTCCAGCCCCCACCTTTCCACAAGTCCTCTCCATCCTGGGTGCCCATCTCTGCCCTTCCTACCAATCTGGATGAATGTTTCTTCTTTAAGTCCTTGGTTTCAGACTTCTATGCAGTTCAATTTTCTGGCAATTCTTATTGTTTCTTGTTTTTAAATCTGTTGTCCTTCTTTTGGTTGTGTGAGGAGGCACAGTGTGTCTACCTATGCCTCCATCTTGGCCAGAAGTCTGGCAATGGCCAGTTCTTTTTTGATTGATTGGTAAAAATCTCCTATGAAGCCATTCAATCCAGGTTTTTTCTTTGTTGAGAGGTTGTTTTTTATTATTGTTCAATTTCATTAGCTATAATGAGTCTATATAGATGTTTTGACTTTTCATGATTCAATTTGGGAAGATGGTATGTTTCTAGGCATTCATCCATTCTGTTCAGATTATTCAATTTTTTGGCATATAGTTGTTCATAATATTTTCTTACACTCTTTTTTATTTCTTTGGTGTGAGTTATCATGTCTCCTTTTTTTACTTTATTATTTGGGCCCTCTATCTTTAAAGTTTTTTTCAATCTTTTCTTTTTCAAAAAACCATCTCAGTTTCACTAATTTTTTTATAATTTTACTAGACTCTACTTTATTTATTTCTGTTCTTATGTTTATTACATCCTTTATTCTATGCACTTTAGGCTCTTCTCATTGTTCTTTTTCTAGTTCCATTAATGTAAAGTTAGATTGTTTATTTCAGGTTTTACCTGTTTTTTCAGGGAGGCCTGTAATACTATGAATCTCCCTCTTAAAGACTACTCTCACTGTGCCCCATAGATTTTGGGTTGTTGTATTCCCATTTTCATTTGTTTCAAGGTATCTTTTGACTTCTTCCTTCATCTCTGTTAACCCATTCATTGTTTAATAACATGATATTTGGCCTCCAAGTCTTTATGTGTTTTCTTAGTTTTTTTTTCTTGTAATTCAATTGTAGGTTCATACAATTACATTCAGAGAAGATGCTTGACATGATTTCAATCATCTTAAACCTATTGAGATTTGTTTTGTGTCCTAACACATGGTCTATCCTAAAAATTATTCCATGTGCATTGCAAAAAAAATGTATATTCTGTTGCATTGGGGTGAAATAATCTGAAGATATCAATTAAATCCATCTGATCTAGTGTGTCTTGTAAGGCTACTCTTTCCTTGTTGCTTTTCTGTCTGGAAGATCTATCCATTGATGTCAATGGGGTGTTAAAGTTTTCTACTATGACTGTATTTACATCAGTCTCTCTTTTATATCCATCAAGATTTGCATCACATGTTTAGGTGCTACTACACCTAAAATATGAATTAGGTGTGTAAATGTTTACAAAGGTTATACCTCCGGTTGGATTACTCCCTTCACGATTATGTAGTATCCTTCTTTTTCTCCTCTTATGGCCTTTGTTTTGAAGCCTTATATGTCTGATATAAGTATTGCTGCACCAGTTTTTTTAAATTTCCATTCACATGAAATATCTTTTTCCATCTCTTTGTTATATACTTTTTAAAATTAGATTTTAAATTCTTTTTTTTAAGATTTTATTTATTTATTTTTAGAGAGGGAAGGGAGGGAGAAAGAGAGAGAGAGAGAAACATCAATGTGCGGTTGCTGGGGGCCATGGCCTGCAACCCAGGCATGTGCCCTGACTGGGAATCGAACCTGCGATGCTTTGGTTCGCAGCCCACATTCAATCCACTGAGCTACACCAACCAGGGCTCTTTTTTCATCTCTTTACTTTCATTCTCTGTGTCTTTTCTTCTGAGGTTGGTCTTTTGTACACAGCATCTATAATGTTCTTCTTTTTAAACCATTCTCTTACTCTATTGTTTTCACTGGAACACTAAAGCCATTCTCATTTAAAATAATTATTGATAGGTATGTACTTATTGCCATTTTTCTTTTTTGTTTTATTGTTATATCACCGTTGTTCTAGTTTTCCCCATTGCTCTCTACTGCACACCCAAACACCACTCCCACAGTCAATCCCCAACCTGTTGTCCATGTCCATGGGTCATCTATACTTATGCTCTAACTAGACCCTTCACCTTCTTTCCTCCATTATCCCCCTCCACTCTCCCCTCTGGTCCTTTTCAGTTTGTTCCTTATTTCCAATGACTCTGGTTCTATTTTGCTCATTTGTTTCTTTTGTTCATTAGATTCCTGTTATAGGTGAGATCATATGATATTTATTTTTCACCACATGGCTTATTTCATTAGGCATAACACTATTTCCATCCATGCTGTCCCAAAAGGTAAAAGTTCCTTCTTTCTTTCTGCTATGTAGTATTCTATTGTGTAAATGTACCACAGTTTTTTGATCCACTCATCTACTAATAGAAACTTAGGCTGTTTCTAGCACTTGGCTATTGTAAATAATGCTGCTATGAACATTGGAGTGCATAGATTCTTTTGAATTGGTATTTCAGAATCCTTAGGGTATAATCCCAGTGGTGGAATTGCTGGGTCAAAAGGCAGTTCCTTTTTTAGTTTTCTGAGGAAATTTCATACTGTTTTCTACAATGGCTATACCAGTCTACATTCCCACCAACAGTGTACTAGGGTTCCCGTTTCCCCACAACTTCACCAGCACTTGTTTGTTAATGATGGCCATTCTGACCATTGTGAGGTGGTATCTCACAGTGTGGTTCTAATTTGCATCTCTCTGATGGCTAGTGATGCTGAGTATCCTTTCATGTGCTTATGGGCCCTTTGTATGTCCTTCTTGGAGAAGTCACTGTTCAGGTCCTTTACTAATTTTTAAATGGATTATTTGTCTCCCTGGTGTTGCATCATATGAGTTCTTAATATCTTTTTGGAGACCAAACCCTTGTCTGATGAATCATTGGCAAAAGTTTTCCCATATAATTGGTTCCATTTTCATTTTGCAGATGATTTCTTTAGCCATGCTGAAGTTTTTAATTTGATATACTCCCATTTGTTTATTCTGCTCCTTATTTCTCTTGCCCTAGAAGGCGTATCAGTGAATATATTGCTGTGTGAGATATCTGAAATATTACTGCTTATGTTCTCCTCTAGGACTTTTATGGTGTTGTGGCTTATGTTTAAGTTTTTTAATCATTATGGTTTTATTCTGGTATATAGCATAAGTTGGTGACCTAGACCCATTTTTAACAAGTGCTATTCCAGATCTCCCAGCACTATTTGTTGAAGAGACGATTTTTACTCCATTTTATGCTTCTGCCCACTTTGTCTAACATTAATTGATCATAGAGTCATGAATTTATTTCTGGACTCCCTCTTCTGTTCCAATGATCTATCTATTTGTTCTCATGCCAGTACTGGACTTTTCTGATTACAGTGGTCTTGTAGTACAGTTTGATATCTAGTATTGTGATCCTTTCTACTGCCTTCTTCTTTCTCAAAATTGCCAAGGCTATTCAGGACCGTTTATGGGTCCATATAAATTTTTGAAATATTTGTTCTAAATCTGTGAAATATGACATTGGTATTTTAATAAGGATTGCATTGAATCTGTAAATTGCTTTGTGTAGTATAGACATTTGAATGATGTTCATTCTTCCAATTCATGAACATGATATACACTTACATTTAGTTGTATCTTCCTTGATTTCTTTCTTCAGTGTTGTGCAGTTTTCTGAGCACAGGTCTTTTACCTCCTTGGTTAGGCTTATTCCTAGGTACTTTATTTTTCTTGTTTCTATAGCAAATGTGATATTCTTCCTGATTTCTATTTCTGACATTTTGTTGTTGTACAAAAATGCCTTTGGTTTCTGAATATTGACTTTATATCCTGCTGCTTTGCCAAATTCATGTGTTAGGTCCAGTAGTTTTTTGGTGCAGTTTATAGGTTTTTTTATGTACACTATCAGGTCATCTGCAAACAATGACAGTTTACTTCTTTCTTTCCACTTTGGATGCATTTCATTTTTTTTTTTTGTCTGATCTCTGTGGCTAGAACATCCAATACTATTTTGAATAAAAGTAGTTGAAAGTGGACATCCTTGTCTTGTCCATATCTTAGAGGGAAAGCTTTTAGTTTTTGTTCATTGAGTATAACGTTGGCTGTAGGTTTCTTGTATATGGCCTTCATTATGTTTTTTTTAACATTTATTATTGTTGTTCAAGTACAGTTTTCTGCCTTTTCCCCCCACCCCTCCCTATCCCCTGGCCCTCCCCACCTCCCTCCCCTGTTTCTACCACCCCCCCTTGTTATTGTCCATGTATCCTTTATAATAGTTCCTGAAAACCCTTCACCCTTTTCCCCTATAAAAAATTGCTCCCCCTTCCACTCTGGTCACTGTCAGCCTGTTCTGAATTTCAGTGTCTTTGGTTATATTTTGCTTCTTTGTTCATTTTGTTGTTTAGGTTCCTGTTAAAGGTGAAATCATATGGTATTTGTCTTTCACTGCCTGGCTTATTTCACTTAGTATAATGCTCTCCAGTTCTACACATTCTGTCAAAAAGGGTTGGAGCTCCTTTTTTCTTTCTGCTGCATAGAATTCCATTGTGTAAATGTATCATATTATGTTGACATATGCTCCCTATATTCCCACTTTGCTGAGCATTTTTATCATAAATGTATGCTGTACTTTCTCAGATGCTTTTTTCTGCATCATTGATATGATCATGTGATTTTTGTCTTTCCTTTTGTTTGTATGCTGTATTGCATTTATTGATTTGTAAATATTATACTGTCCTTGCATCCCCAGCATGAATGCCACTTGATCTTGTTGTATGTATTGCTGGATCCCATTTGTTAATACTTTGTTGAGGATTTTAACACCTATTTTCACCAGCGATATTGGCCTGTAGTTTTCTCCCTTTGTTGTGTCTTTATCTGGTTTTGATATTGGGATAATGCTGGCTTTAAAAAAAAGAGTTTGGGAGTATTCCCTCTTCTTGAATTTTTGCAATAGTTTGCAAAGTATAGGAGTTAGCTCTTCCCTAATTGTTTGGTATAATTCACTTGTGAAGCTGTCTGGTCCAGGACTTTTGTATGCCAGTTTTTTTATTACTGCTTCAATTTCACTAATTGTCATTGGTCTGTTCAGGTTTTCTGCTTCTTCCTGATTCATTTTTAGAAGATGATAATCTTGATTATTTCCTTCTTTCTACTTACTCTGGGCTTTGTTGTTGTTCCCCGGTTCTTGTAGATTTTGGGTTAGGTTGTTTTTTAAACTGTTTCTGTCTTTTTTCAGTAGGCCTGTGTTGCTGTGAACTTTCCTCTCACAACTGCCTTCACTGTGTCCCATAGGTTTGGGCCTGATGTGTGTTCATTTCATTTATTTCCAGAAACTTTTTGATTTTTTTCTTTGATCTCATTGTTGACCCATTAAATGTTCAGTAGCATGTTATTCAGTCTCCATTCATTTGAATTTTTTTGAGTTATTCCCTGAGGTTTGTTTCTAGCTTCAAGCCATTTTCATCAAAGACGTTGCTTGATATGATTTCAATTTTCTTGTCTTTTAAGGCTTGTTTTTTTTTTTGACCTATCATGTGGTCTATCTTTGAAAATGTTCCATGTGCATTTGAAAAGAATGTATATTTTGCTTCTTGGGGTGAAAGATTCTGTATATATTAATTAAGTCAATTTGATCTAGAGTGGTGTTCAATGCCACAATATCCTTGTTGATTATTTGCTTGGAAGATGTATCCTTTGTTGACAATAGGGTGTTAAAATCCTCTATTATGAGTGTGTTGCTGTCAGTATCTTTCTTGATGTCCTCCAAGATTTTCCTTGTATATTTGGGTGCTCCTATGTTGGGTGCATATACATTTATAAGAGTTATGTCTTCTTGATGGATTGTACCCTTAAGTATAATAAAGTGTCATCCTTTGTCTCTTTTTTTGGCTTTTGTTTTGAAATCTACTTTGCCTAATATAAGTATGGCTACCCTGGCTTCTTTTTAATACCCATTTTCTTGGAATACTTTTGTCTGCTTTTCACTTTCAGTCTGTATAGATCTTTTGTTCTGAGGTGGGTCTCTTATAGACACAGCATATATGCAAGTCATGGTTTCTTATACATTTGACTACCCTATATCTTTTGATATGATTATTATCCCATTTACATTTAAGGTTATTATTGATAGGTACTTATTCATTGTCATTTTTCCCCTTTGTACTTGTGTTCCTCACTCTCTCTCTTTTGGAGCTACATAGTGATATACAGTTTTTGGCTGTCTCTGCTGAGCCTGGTTGTGCATAGGAAGAACCAAGCTGCACACTGAGGCTGGCTTTACCAGCATGAACTTGAGACAGGTCAGCAAAAGTCCCAAGGCACGCTGAGATCTGTCTCCATCTGCCTCCACTTGCTGGCTTCCTGATAATTTTAGTCACTGAAGGAGCTTTTGATGGTATTCAAGTTGCATGAGGTTGGTTCTCAGTGAGTCACCAAGTTGGGTTGAGTAGTGTTCACTAGTGGTTCAAACTCAGTGCCAGTGCTGGGTCTGTGGCCACTCAGCAATGTCCAGGGTAATATCAACTCTAGCTGCATGCCACAAGGTGTCCACAGACCCTTATAGTATGTCAGGTTCTCGTGGGGAGACTTCAGGGTAAGGCCAGCAAGTTTATTGTGCCCAAACAGACCAAGATTCAGCCACATAAAGGGAAAGCTTTATAGTATTTGGGCACACAAGGTAAAAAAAAATGTCCCCTATCCTAGAGCCACACAACTCAGTCTTTCCAAGATTCTGCCAGGAGCCCAAGTCCAAGAGGGTGGTGCCACCCAGAGCTGGGAGTGTGGGGCTAGTTAATCCTCCATGAGGGGGAGGTGCTGGCTAGGCCTGAGGGAAGGTGGAAGGAATGGCCCTCATTCCAGAGCTGCATAACTCAATCTCTTCTGGATTCTGCTTAGACCTCAGTGGGGTGGGGCCACAAGGAGTCAAGAAGGTGGATGCACCTAGAGCCTGGAAGGTGGAGTAGAGGATTTCCCATGAAGGGGAGGAATATGTCAGGTTCACAGGAAAGTGAGGGGAATGGCCCTTGTCCCAAAGTCACATAACTCGGTCACTGAGACCCACTGAGTCATCCCAGACCTCTATATCTTGACTCAAGCAGCTGACTCCTAAGCAGGGCGTAAACTCCACTTGGTGAAGAGACTGGGAGTCCAGAAGGTGGTAGTACTACATTCCACCAGGTTGATGCCATAAGGTGTGGAGTGTTCCACCAAAGAAAGATGGCATCTGCAGTGTGGGTCCCAGCAGCTCTCCTCTTAGTTCTCTCCTAGAGTCACAAACCCAAATCTCTCCTCACACGATTCTATTTCACTCCACCCTTTCTCTGCCAGAGCTCATGCTGAGTGGCTGTGATCAAGATTTTATACATTGGCCCTTTAGGAGGATGTCTGTGTCTCTAGCAGATTCCATCTCTCAATGGCAGACAGAATTTTTGCTGATTTCCACAGCCAGGTGTTATGTGGGTACCTCTTCCTGGCTCTGCTGCTCTGGGATGGTAGTCTAGTATAAGGTTGAGATCCTGTGTTCCTCAAGAGAAACCTTTTCAGCTGGGATATCCCTCCAAAATCTGTTTCACCTACAGGAGCCAGGCCAGCCCTATTTGCATCTCTACCCTTTCTACCAGCCTCAGTGTGGCTTCTTCTGTAGATCTTTGGTTATAAGACTCCTATATAGCTAGTCTTAAGTTGATTGTTCAGATCAACTGTTCTATACTTTAGTTTTAATTCTAATTTGATTTGAGAGAAATTAAGTGTAACATTCACCTAGTCCTCCGCCATTTGGGATCTGTCCATTAACACTCTGATACCACTGTCTATAGATTGTAGGTTTTCTCTTGCTCTTCTTGGAAAATATAAGTTTTTAAAAAATAATTTCTCTTTCCTGCTTTGGAATTCAAAATTTTGTCACTTAGCTAACTACCAGGATGATACCAGAATATGGCATGCACATATTCTTTCTCGTAGAAAGAAATGTCTACTGCATTGCTTTAAAATATAGTTAATCCATCTTTGTTAGCAGTGAATTTTCTACCTTTTCTAAACATTTAGATTATTCAAAAAATTGGAAAAATAAACTTGAACTTTTTAATCATATAATCTAAAATTTTAACATAAAGCATTAGATATACCAATACGATAAAACTCATAAACATATTATTTTACCCTTACTCCAGATTTATTTGTTCTGCCTTAACAGTGGAAGACATTATACAGAACATACATGACTTTCTTCTCTATATTGCAGAAATTTGCATTCTAAATACCAATGTCCCACAGCAATCAACATCCAACCTATAGAGCATATTACCTGAAATAACTGAACAAGTTTGCTGGATCAGTTTGAACATTTCTAGACAACTGAATGACATTTAACTTAGCTCCAGATCTGAGAAACAGATTTAGTGAATAAAAAGCCTTCAAGACAACAGACATATTTTATTTTTATCTCTCAAGCACAAAGAAATTTAATTCAAGAATTACTTAACAAGAATGTCCTGTTATAAATGCTATGGAGAACATTAGTGAAATAGAAGTTCTCTTCCTATCATCAGGCAGCTTACAATTGAGTTGTATGTTGAAAAACATACATATTTGTGAAATTGCTAAATAAAAATAATGTAAATATGGTAGACATAATTCTAAGATGATTCCTATGACTTCCAATTCTTCGTGTCACTTCTGTGATTATGTTACATTGCATGACAAAGGGAATTTTGCAGATGCAATTAAGGTTACTAATCAGTTGACTATAAGATAAAGACATTATCCTGGTGAAACTAATATAATCACATGAACCCTCTAAAAGCACAAAAACGTTTCTTCAGCTAGTCCCAGAAGAGGAGGTTAGAAAGATTCAAAGAGTGAGAAGGACCTGACATGCCATTTCTGGCTTGCAGATGAACAAGACCATGTAGTGGGAAATGCAAGCAGCCCTTAAAAACTGAAAGAGGCCTCCAGCTAATAGCCAACATGGTAACAGGAACCTCAGTATTACAGCTCCAAGGAACTGTACTCTGCCAGCTGCAATGAGCTTGGAAGTAGATTCTCCACCAATGTCTCCAAGTCAGAGCTCAGACTAGCTGACACCTGATTGCAACCTCATAAAAATCCCAAGCAGTCAATCCAAATGAGCACATCTGGACTTCTAATCCATAGAACTGTTAGATAATAAATAGGTGTTGGTTTTAGCTCATAAGTTTATAGTTGTTACACAGAATATAATTTTAAATAATATAATATAATAATATACAATTAGTGCAAAGTGAATCACAAAGATGAGGATATATATGAAAATTTAAATCAGGAAAAGATTAATGTGGCTGAAATGGACAATCTCCTCCTTGTTTGTTGCAAGTGTCATGCTAATTCCTATCATTTTTACTTTTGTACATTCTGTTTCTTGCCTCCAGTGGCTTTTATTAAGCATTCATCAACACAGAACCCTCCTCTTCACTAATGCCTTCTCTGACATTTCTAATTTATAATGTCATCTCTTATCAATGACCCTCTGTTGGATTCATACTAATTTCTGAGAACTTTTCCACTGAATTCATTGTTTCACGTTTTTCCTCTCTCAATACCCAAGCTTCTAAACTCAGTTCTCTTTTTGTGTCCCCAAATAATCAAATTAATTATTATTAAATACTTGACTAAAAATATGCCCTATCTACCCTGTAGATAAAGACTTGAATAAAATTTATGGACTTTTGTATTCACCTTTCTTAAACCAAATTAAGGCTTACTTTTGTTTCCATCATACTGATTGTTAAACACTTAACCTTACCTTTTTCCAAATAACAGTTTTAAAATATCTCTGTACAATTAATTGACTTAATGTGTTCAGTGTTGACCCCACATATTCAATTCCACTGAAGACACAGGTTGGTAAAATGCCTTTGCTGTAAAAACTTATATACTCAATTGATTCTTATATCAAGAGTTAAACTATACCAGGATGCTATATTTAGCATTGTTAAAATTGTTTCTTGAGAAATTATTGCTATTTTGGTAGCCTCTTATATTTCTAAGAAGGTAAAGGCTTTAATATAGAAATATTATCTTTATATTTTGTTGACATTCTGCTGCTGCTTGGGCAACAATCAGTTTATTTATGGCCATCTGAAACCATTTTCTGGAGCAAAAAATCCTTTTTTCTCTCTTTGTTAAAGTCCTCTCCTCAAGTGACTGAGTGTTTTTGTTTTCCCCTTTTAGTTCTTTACAAGATAAATATCTGAAGAAAAACAATTGTCTCTGAAAACTGGTTGTTGCTAAAAATCAGAAAATATTTGAAAAGCAACAATTAATATTCTTCCCCAAATCTTCAGAAATTTATAGTTATACAACACCAATACCAACACTCTTGCAAATCAATTTCTGCCTCAAAAAATTTCTAATCATTTTCCAAAAAGTTTTTTAAAGCACTTTTTTCTTCTTTTCCTATCCTACACCAACCCTTCCAGGAAGCTAGTGTTACTCTGAATAGTTTGCAGTAGTTCCCATATTCATGAAGATAAATCACTAAAAACAATATAAAAAATAGGTGACTTCAGTGTCATTTTTACAGAAGGGAACCACGGATCATATTCAGAAGACTTTGACTCAGTTCTTTCACTTACAGACAGTGCCATCTTTTCACTTTCCTGATCTCCAAATACTACATACATAAAATGGAGGTAAACATACATACCCAGAACAGATCATGAGATAACAGAGAATTAAATTATGCCAAATACATTACATTTGCTTTAAAAGTAACAAAATGTTTTATGAATTCAAGGCATCCAATTATTGGTAAATTGGGATTATAAATTATATACTATATGCATAAAAAACAAGATCTCAAAATTTTATATTTTCTCAAAGTTCAAGCAAAAACTGATTTCTATTCAATAGACATTAGTTAACTAAATGTAAAATATCTAGCTCAACATGATTAGCTTAATATAAAAATCTACTTTTAAATTCAAGAATAAAGTCTCTAAAAACCTGTAAAATCTATTAATTATTTTAAATGTATTAAAATATATTATAATTAATTATATATTATTATATATGCTCATTAGCACTCAGCCACTAGGAGAAGTGCTTCACATTCATTATGTCCTTTAGTTCTCACAACAACCACAACCCTGGGAGATCGGAACCACTATCCTCCCCACTGCAGATGAGGCATCCAAGGTTCAGGGAATAAGTTCAGAGAATGTCAGAGACCTGTCAAAGTATACAGGTAATAATAGGTAGAGGGACTGGGATTCACACATAGGTGTGTGGTCTTCAAAATCCTTTCAATTTACTACGTCACATACATTAGAATATAAGAAAGAATAGTTTATAACAAAATCAAATGATGCAATGCCTTTGTAAGTGCAATGGATCAGAGAAGGGATCTGGACCAAGAAAGGAAGGCTTCACAGAAGCATTGATGTTGAGTTACAATGTGAAGTATAACTTTTAGATTGCAGACTATTCCATGAAGCACTGAGTATAGACTAGGCACAAAATGGACACTTAACAAATACTCACTGAATAAATAAAACAAAAGTGATTTCCCTAGGCCTGATGATGAACATTTAATTTTAGGAATCTATGAAATTTATTGTTTCCAACTTTTCCTTGATTGATAAACCTTCTTTTTTTTAATATAATTTTTAAGTATTTTTTATTTTAATTGTTCTTCAAGTACAGTTTTCTGTCTTTTACTCCCATCCCAGCCCACCCCTTCAGTGCTCCCCACCTCCCTCCCATTTCCACCCCCCCTAGTTTTTGTCCATGTGTCCTTTATACTTGTTCCTGTAAACCCTTCCCCTTTGCCCCTGAACTTTCTTCCCCTCTCCACTCTGGTCATTGTCAGCCTATTCTCTGTTTCAGTGTCTTTGGTTATATTTTGCTTGTTTGTTTGTTTTGTTGTTTAGGTTCCTGTTAAAGGTGAGTTCATATGGTATTTGTCTTTCACCGCCTGGTTTATTTCACTCAGCATAATGCTTTCCCGTTCCATCCATGCTGTTGCAAAGGGTAGGAGCACCTTCATTCTTTCTGCTGCATAGAATTTCTTTTTCCCATATTTACCTGACCTGCTTAACATTTAGTTTGCATACATAGAGCCAGATACTCTGAGTTTTCATTGATGTTATCATCATTCTGTGCCATCTTCATACTGAGAATCCATTTGAAAATCAGTCATGTAAAAACTCTTTAAATAAAGACTTAGTTTGTGATTTCTAAAAGATCCAGCACATGCAAAAGAATTTAAAGGAATATTTTCAAAACAGGACTTTGTAAATAATATAGAGAAATTTTCATCTGGGTAAATAACCATTAATTAGCCTTTTAATGATGACTATCAAGCTCTTCCATCTGGCAAGCCATTCATTTTTGTCTTTTAAATTAAACTAAAAGGCCATTGGGCTAGATTTTATTTCCCTATTCTGTATCTCTAAGTTCCATTCAGTGTATTGCTGAGGGTATCATGCAAAATGACATTTTTGTATTTTAATCTTTTCTAATATTGAAATTGGACAATCAGACTGGTTAAAGCCACTTCTTTCTCTGTTCCTCCCAAAACTAGTATTCTATAACAGCCCAGACTCCTCATTTTGAAAGTAATGCATAACCCAGTGCAAACTGGCTTCAACAACAAAGAGGATTTATTGACTCACATAACTGGAAGTTGAGAGAAATGGAAGACTTCATTGTTGGTCTGATTTAGCAGACCATCTTGGTTTCTTTCCTTCTGCTCTCCACTTTCCTTTTAATAAACACCATCCAGTGTCTTTCTTCTCTGCTGTGACAAAGGAAAAAATCTTTTATAATTTCTGATTTTCTTAGACTTTTCTTCTCTGAACCCAGGGACAAAGAGAATGTGATTAGCTTGTTAGGTTTAAAAGAAGTAGGACCCACCCCTACAACTGTGGGTACAGTCATTCTCTCCCTGTCTCATGCCAGCCCTAACCTCAGGGCTACTATACAATGGAAGAGAGAAAGATGGGATAGTGGAACACAAACACAATACCCACTATACAATCCTAACTGTCTGGTGAGACAATCTTTCCCAACATTTCAACAAATTGCTATTGTCTATGTCACTCCTTAGTCCACAAGATGTCCCAAGACTTTTTCTTCTAGCAAGCACTCCCTTAGATTCCTCCTTCATGTTCCATGGAGTAAGCAGACTGGGGAAGCAGCCTTCACACTGTGAATCAAAATTAAAGAAAGAAAAGGTACCACCAATTACAGCCAACTATTTAATTCACTGGTTTATCAAAACAGATTCCTGGGCCTATCCACAGACATTCCAGCAGGGGTGCATGGGGACTGAGAGAAGTAAAACAAGCAGCTTTCCAGGATTTGGTGCAGATACTCTCCTCAATGGCAGGTACCTGGATACCAAGGTATAATTCCTGCCTCTTCATAAACTGGGAGTAACATTCATACCTGTGGTGGCAACCTGCCCAGCAATGTGTTCAGTGGGTAACTGAGACCATTTTAATTAATTAGTATTCCTGAATGCTTTGGATCAATTCCTCAAGGAAATTTATTTTTCAGAAGCAGACAGATTAATATTATCTAAATGTATTTGGATCTATGTATCTAAAACATATTTTGCCACATAAAAAAAGACTACATAAAAACCCTACCCTGGAAACAAAATACCTTGAAAGGAAGAGAACAAAGCAAATGCCTATGAAAGAGCAGAATACAGTTTAGCTTGAGCAGCCCACTCTGAAAAGAGAAAATCATCAAGATGAGCCATCTGTGCACAAAATGTGAAGCACACTCAACTAAATTTTCTTTTATCTTTGTTTATGTGACAACTCATATTAACTTTCAAAGGGACTTCTGTATTCTGAACCCTGAATTAGAAATGATATATGTAGCAAAATCTCATCAAATTCATCAGTCAGAAAAGTAAAGCATTTTAAATCGCATTCAAACATGGTTTGTTTGTTTAGCAAACAAAATACATTGTCTAACTTAAACTCAAAGAAAGCCTAATTAATTTAAATACTACCTTGATTACGTTTACTATTGATTCATGGAAAGAATTTACTAACATGCGGAAACAGTTGAATGCCAGTCTTGGCTTTTTTCCTTATTTAGCACACAATAAAAATTACAGGATAAGGTAGGAATCCTGATTTTATGTTCCAAGTTGAAAAATTTCTCATATTTCTCAGTCATTATTACAGAATAGAATTATAGAGTGTTGGGCACTTTCATTTATAACTTTTACTAGTTAAAATAAACATGTTGACTTTTAAAAAGACATTTTCACTCCCAAGATATTTTCCTGTATCTTCCTAATATGGAAAAAAGAAAAGTCCTTCAAAGAGGAGACCACAGTTGTGAAGTTTTGGTATATTTCTTCCACAGATAAACCTCTTTCTTGCAAAAGGAACCTATATTGTAACTGAAAAAAAAATGCTTTCCAAGAACAAATTTTGCTAAATAGTGCAATGATCATAAATTGAGTAAATTTTTCTCCTAGTCATGATAGGAGACAGATAGATAGCACAGAACATGGAGGTGATTATAGGTCTATTACTATTAGTATCTTGGTAAACATCCTTCTTGAGGGAATAAATAAATAAAATGTTTTTATTTCAGAAATGAAGTTGGTTGTTTTCTAATTGTCGTTAATAATGGTTGATATTTCAAGTCACCTAGTTGCTGATCTGTGCTAGAATCCTGAGGTCCGGACCAACCTCCAGTGAAGTATACTGGCCAGGGAACCAGAGTGTGGACCCAAGGTTTATCTAAAGACCATGTCCAGGCAGTCTAGTTGAGACATCAGAACCAGGCACAGAGGCAGAAACCAGGTGTGAGCTTGGAATTTAGACCAGAAGAGAAGGTGTGGATGGAGAGGGGATACAGCAGGAGTTTGGAATGGAATGTTTCCCTAAGCCTCTAAGCATATCAGAACAACCTTTTAATAGCACCTAAGACTTCCAGAGATGGGGTAGGGAAGGTCTATCACAGGAGGGTCTACAGGCAAAGTTACCTCAGACATACCTAAGAAGCTCACAAAACTCTGCTCAGATCAGTTTAAGAGATTTTTTTTAATTGTCTCTATCCATGCCTTAGGCAACTTTGTTATCACAGAAAGAATTGAATATCCTTGTCAGGATGATCTGTAATTTTCTCTAAAGAATGACTGTCAAATACATGCAGAATATTTTTTCCAATGTCCAAATGGAAAAATAATGAACTTCCTCAAAGTTCTCCTTGTGACAATATGAAAAGCACCCTACTTTCCCAGGGAATGAGTGTTCAATCCAAGTTTCTACATGAGATCCACACTGAAACTGTAATGGGGTGCAGCCAGGCCCCCCCGAAGAGGGGTTTGTAATGGGGTCCAAAACTCGGGATGTCTAGGAAATATAAAAATATAGGATATCTTCACCCCCACAAGTCTGGACTGCAGGATGGGACACATGGAGCAGGGCCATTGAGATTTATTTTGTTTATCAACAGTTGGCCAGTTTCATGCCTGATATGCCAAAATGGTTATTTTACATATCTATAACAGCTGGCTAGCTTCACAAATATGTTAAGTAGCAGTGGCCATGCTTTAAGCCAGAGAGATGACAGTGACTTCGACCCATGATATAACTGGGAAATAGCTCTCCCTGGTTACAGTGCTTGCATGAGAGCTTGGAGATGGTTCACTCCATGCCATGGGCCCATGCCTGCCTGGACTTACTATGGCAGCCCAGAAAGGCTAGAAAAATACGGGAATGCTGGCAGGTGTAGCCAACTCTGAGAGGAGTCAAAAATAGGGCTGCAGAGGAAGATTTTCACAGGGATTTGAACCCAGGCATGGCAGCCATGTGGGTTCTAAACATGAGGCTCTGGGAAGAACCACATGGTTTGGGGCTCCCTTAACCATGCAGCTTAGGAAGCAGGAGAGACAATGCAGGACTAGGGATAAGGACAATGCAAGACCTTGCAGGGAAGGGAAGGGGTGAAAGCTCTCACTGGTGGGCCATGACAAGGTGCCATGTGGTTTTGGATTAAGAACTGGAGATCCCAGAGACACAGCTGATGGTGCTGGGGACTGCAAGAGATCTGCCAGCCAAGCATAGATGACTGGCAAGAAGCAGAAGCTAGCCAAGCTCTTCTGTTTTTTTTTTTGTTGTTTTTTTTTTCCGGAGATACAGTACCCTTGACTGGCCTGACTGGGCAAAATGGGGAAGGAAGGACAGTGTGTGTTTGTGGGTGGTTTAAGGGACTTTGACTATTTAATGGTGACATTCTGCCATTACTCTAAACCTGTATAACTTTTGAATAAATAGTTACTTTCCTTTTCACCAAATTCTGGCATTGAGAACCATAATTCCAATTCCATGGCAGTGAATCCACAGTGAGAGAGGGATCCCATAACCCCCAGGTCCATTCTGTAACAAAAGCACCATTTCTGAATTCATAGGTAGGATTTAGAGTTCCACTAATTATTCTAGGCCTTCTCTTTCAACTTTCATTTTGTCCCAAGATTCTTGGAGGTAGTCAGGAAACCCGAAGGCCCTGATGTAGGCAACGTGAACACATGTTCCTGCTTACCTGCTGGGTTCTAAGAACATTGGACAGTGAAACATGAGTCTACAGGCACCTAGAGCAGGAGTTTGAAAAACCCTCCTGCAGGGGACAAAGGACTAGACTGGAACTCTCCACACTAATCCTTATTCCTCTTCTAAATCTTCCAAGCTAATAGTTATAAGTAACTCTACATTTATACACAACCCCTAAACACACACAGGTAAACAGCAGAGACAGTGTCCCCTAAACAAGAGGCAAACCCGGCTATCAGGTTTCAAGCATTCTCCATGAATTGGTCTAATCAAATTTTCACACTTGAAAGTCACCCAGACAGCTATGGTTTATCTTTTATAGTTTTCCTACAGATTCAGGTAAAAATGACTACCCTTTTAGACGGGCCC
>PVIA01009511.1:0-60571 GCA_004024845.1 Tonatia bakeri | reverse complement strand
CCTAAGAAAAAGAAGATTGAAAATATGAACAGTAAAAAAAAAGTCATCAAATGGAGGGTAAGCAACAGGGAAGTAGGAGGAGGAAGGAAGGGGAAAAGATATAGAGAATAAGTAGCATAGACAGTAGAGAGAAAATAGACAGGGGGAGGGTAAGAATAGTATGGGACATGTAGACACTAGAGAACTTATGACATATGGACATGAACTAAAGGGGGGAATGAGGGTGGGAGGGGATGGGCAGGGTGGTGGGGAGTGAGGGGGGAAAATGGGCCAACTGTAGTAGCATAATCAATACAATAAAAATTAAAAAATAAAAAAAATATATATATCACTACCCTGTCACTAATACATACTAAACATTCATTAAATGTTAGGGCTAAATCATTTCTGGCAATCAATAAGGAATATTTTAAATTTGCAACCTAAAGCAAGATTATCAATGAATACTGAACCTAGTCAGTAAAGGTTTAACAAGGAACAGCATATTTATTTACATAGTCTCAAATTACCTCCCCACAAATAATTAATTACAAAAGAAAAAAAGAGTGACTTTATAACAGAAACCTGGCAGAGGCCAACATAACCAAGTAATCCAAATTAACATCATCAGCAAGATAGCAACAAGACATCATGGGCCACTGAGAAGGCACATACAGCAATGAGAAAGACATAACATCACCTCTTACAGTCTGCCTGCTAAAAACCTATAACATGAATCTAATCATGAGTAAACATAGCACATATGCAAAGTGAGACCACTATCCAAACTAAGCGGTCTGTCCTCTTCAAAAATGCCAAGGCTATGAAAGAAAAATAAAAGCTGAGAATCTGTTGCAGGTTTTCAGAAACATGATAACTAAATATAACTATGTTTTCCTGTATTAGACTCTAGACCAGAAAGAAAAAAATGCTATTAAGGACAGTAGCAAATCTGAATTATTATGTCTAGATTAGATACAATTTTATGTAAATATTAAGTTTCCTGACTTTGATAATTATACTATAATAACAGAATATCCTGGTTTTTTGGTGAAGTTTTTAGGTGTAAAAGGGCACTATATATCAAGCTTCTGTCAAATAGTTTTTAAATGTGCACACACACACTCGAATATTTGCAAATGATAAAGCAAATAGACAAAATGTCAATAATTAGTGAATATTAATAGAAGATACTCTAATTCTTTATTTGCAACTTTTCTCTAAGTTTTAAATATTGTCAATAATATATTTTAAATTAACCAGGTTTTTAAAATTACAGTACTATTTCATATTGCCATTATTTTGTTAAAACCCACTGCAAACTGGAACTAGATTTCCTCAGACAAACCTTACTCCTGATACCACTGCAATTAAGATCACTCACTTTTTCCGGTTTTGATTCCTCTTCATTCTCATCATCTGAGGAAGGACCAGCCAAAGTTGACACTTTGCTAATTACACCAAGTCTGGCTAGCTGGTCCAAGAAAATATCACCACCTTTATCTACTAAATCCCTTATGATCTGCAAAGCCAGCAAGTGGCCATCATCATCATCCTGGAGGACAAAAAAGGAAATTAGAGAAAATTATAAAAATAAGTTTAGTTGCCTAGAGTAGACAAATGCAATAACTTGCACAGAAAAAAATGACTTACTGAAATTAGGACAAAAGTTAAATCATTTTACTGACATTACCTAAAAGGGAATCTACAGGAGCTTCAAAAAAGAGAAAAACTTACTTCTTGATCAAGGACAGTTGCAGTGATTTCCACGAGTATTGTAGGCAAATTGTGACCAACATCAGAGTCACAAACTTCTTTTAACAATGCTTCAGAGCAAAAATGAATCATTTTTCGAATCAGAGCAAGACTTGCTTTCCTTAAAAAATAAAAGAATTTTAGGAAGTCATAAGAAGCTAAAATAAAACAAAATGTAACTATACATTAATGAAAACTAAAAAACCCAATATCAGGTTTTATAAGCTCAGCTACAATGTACTCTTAAAAAATATAAAAAATTAAGACAATGGTAGCACTAGTTTATGCTCATTTTTTAGGTAGCTTCCTTTATTTCCTAATATTAATGTACTGAGCTCATCAAAACTGAAATTATTTTTATAATTTTCTCAAATGAGCTATTCTATTGTATATTTAACCAGCATTACTATTAACATGCCATGTTAATTTCAAAAACTCAAGTAAAGCCCTAGCTGGTGCAGCTCAACAGCTTGAGCACTGGCCTGCAAACCAAAGGGTCATCAGTTCGATTCCCAGTCAGGGCACATGCCTGGGTTGCGGGCCAGGTTCCCAGTTGGGAGTGCACAAGAGGCAACCACACACTTATGTTTCTCTCCCTCTCATTCTCCTTCCCTTCCCCTCTCTCTAAAAATAAATAAATAAAGTCTTAAAAAAAACCTCAAGTAAAAAGCAATGTAATTATGATAAGAAAATAAATGGTATAAATTGTAATTAACTATAATTTCCTATAACCCAAAAGAAAGCTCTAACTATATATACACTTGGTAATTTAAATGAAAATCAAATTTTGAATTGCATTTTTGTCCTTTGTCAGATTTTAAATCTATTTTCATTACAACTATATTCTCATAGAAATAAAGAAATCCTAGTAATCTCATGCCCCCAAATATCCCCACTGTTAACAACTTGGTATGCCTCCTTCTATTTATTCACGATTTTGCTTAAGAACATAGGAGATACTAAGTCACACAAACTAACCTCCATTTTGTAACAAGCAACCTGTTCTTTTAAAATAACACATGCCCACACATTTAAATTAAAGACTAAGAGGAAACTGGTCTACTATATAAAAGCCAATAATCCATTTATTACATATTTTATAGTATGCTAGGCACCAAAATGTAGATATTATTACCCTTGAGGTGACTTCCACAGGAAGAATGCAGAAGCAAAAATCTCTATTGATGTCCAAGAAAGGCATGTAATACAGCTGTATTTCTACAGCACATGGTCTCTTATTTTATGTACTGCATAACTCTCTCTAGGGAGAGGGGGTTAAAGGGTTAGAGTGAGGGTGACGGTTAGTCCTCACCTAACATGTGAATAGGTTCTATGACTTTAAGCAAAATGGCATGGAATAGGCTAACTGACATAAACAAGAGTTAAGTTCCTATAGCACCTCATCCACATTGTAGCTAAACAATGCTGAGTAACTTTCTTCAAGGACCTGCTGCACAAGCATTCAGCTATCAGATAAATAAGGTCTGAGGACTAAATGTAAAACATGACTATACTGTGTGATTAAAATCTGCTGAGAACTGCTTCTTTCTTTTGCCTCTGTAACTTGTTTCCTGAATCCATTTCTTCTACATTGACTTCTACGTCTTGCTATTGGTGATCAAACTTTCTAAATAAACTCTTATAAAAAAAAAATTGTCGAGAACTTAAAATGTTCTTGCCCTCCCCCAAAAAAGGTAAATTTGAGGTGATGTGTGTATAAATTAACTAGATGAGGGAATCCTTTCACAATGTGTATGTATGTATATGAAGCCACCAAGATGTACACTTTAACTATCTCACAATTTTATACGTCAATTATACCTTATAACTGGAGAGACAAAAAACTGTTAACAGCTTAAATTATCACTAGATACAGATACCACAATATGGTTACTTTTTTAAAAAAGTTTCTTAAATGTCTAATGTGTGAAAATGCCACTAAATTTTATTTTTTTAATATTTTTTTTTACTAGTAAGGGAATACATTTTTCCATGTTAGTTTTTGCTACAGTTCCTCTTGAGCACTGTGCCATGATGTCATTGGCTGATTTCTCTAAATTGGCTCTTACAGTTGTACCAAAAATTTGTATGTACTCTTTATATAACAAAGATAGTATCCCTTGGTCACACTTTCATGCTTTCTAACAAGTACCAATCTGCTAGCATATTTATTTGGATTAAGAGTTTATATTTACGGTACTTTTATGGATGTGATTAATACTGTTTCTGATATATAGTTCTATGTTTTTTACATAAAATAATTTTAAAATGGCAAGACTAACATGAACAAGTTTTGAAAGTCATTCAATCAAGTTATGATAAAGATTTAAGATTATTTTCTTTTTCTTTTCCTAAGGTTTTATTTTTTTACATTTTAATTCAATCTGAATTTGTTCAGATATACAATGTAAAGGATTAAACTGACTTTTTAAAATCAAACCACAAAGCAGATATTCTATTGTAGTACCATTTACTAAATAATCCTCCCTCCCTCAAATGATCTATGAAATTTCCATTATAATACATTTCCTACCTATAACTGGCTCTTTTGGGGGGAGGATATTCTATTCCACTGATTTTATAAATTCTTGTTCCATAAAGAATTTAATTACTGAAAGTTTACACTTGCTATTCAAATTTTTCCTCAATAATCTCACCTATTTATTCCTTTTGTCCAAACAAGTCTAATTTTCTCTCAAATTGTGATTTTTTAAGAAAATTAATGGGTCATCAGATTTCCACTGCTAAAAATGAACTCAATCTTTGTCTCATTATTGAAACTAATTCCAATGCGTTTATTTACTCTTTAAAATTCAATGTAGCCATTCAAAAACAAAGTGGGAAGTCCTCAGTCTACCTTACGAAGATACATACTATTAAATCATTATGTTGTACACTTTAATACAAAGTTACATGCTGATTATATCTCAATAAAACTGAGAGGGGAGGCTTACAGAAAATAATCAGGTTTTTACAAAGTACTCCACCATTAAAACTGCTGTTGTCTATTCAGAAGCCCCCATGGATCTGTCGTCTGCCTTTTGTTTCCTGCAGACACTGTGCATAAGCCAGTATTGATCTATGGTAACTGAAGTTTACACACACACACACACACACACACACACACACAATCCTTTAACTGTCCAATCAGAGCACATTTGCTCTTCTGATCAAATTTCAAACTGAAATGGTGAAAAGTTAGGTTTTAAGATATTCCCTTTTGCTTTTAATATTGTTGAAAGACTGCACTTTCAGGTCATCTCATAAAGCTGGTATTTAAGGCACTTCAATCCTATTAAATTACATGTTCTAATGATCCCCTACACTTAAAATGATCAAACATCAAATTCATTTGTCAGTTATCCTTCACTGCTTGCTTTCCTTCATCCTCACATCCCCCATGTCATCAATCCCTAAACAACCTCTCTCTCAGCCTCTTCAATTTTTCTCTACAAAACCAGTCCCCTGGCAAATGTCTGAAGTTCATGTAACAATGAACCCTTCAATTGTCTGTTTTCCTACTTATCTCCTCTAGTCCTTTTCTCCATCAACCAGGCTGCCAAAATGATCTTTAAAAATCACAAATCTGACTTTAAGTGATCCTTCTGTAACTGTGGTATAAAGTCCACACTCATTACCATGGTCCACAAAGGCCTTCATAGGTCATCAAGACTCCTGTCTACCTTTTTAACATTATTTACTGAGCTATCCAAACATATCCCATACTCCATTAGTATCAAACTATTTGCAACTGCTAATAAAATACACTCATTCAAGCATTCACTAAATATCTATACGAGGTCTGTCCAGAAGGTATCCAGCCATGTAATATGAAAATAGAGATATTTATTGAAGATACAAGAAACATTGTACGTAGGACAATGATGCCTCAGTTCCCTTCATAGTAGGCACCTTGGGATCTCACAGTTCTCCCAATCACCATAAGCTGCCCTGTAGTATTTTCCTGAATACCAGTGATAGTCTGAAATCTCTTCCCTTTCAAAGGTGATTTTAGTTTTGGGAAAAACCAGAAGTCACAGGGTACCAAATCTAGGCAATAAGGAGCTGAGTCACCTGATGTGACTTGATGTTTCACCAAAAAACTGCATGCGACATGATGCATGAGCAGGCATATTGTCCTGATGAAGCTGCCAATCGCTGTCAATCACTGCGGCCTTCTGCATCATCACAACAGCCTCCATGGAGGAATGTTCAAGCTTAATGCAAAGTTGGATGCAACTCTATATAATTATTGTTCTACTCACTTAGTCATTTTGAATGTGACATCCACACAGTACGCATGCTCCCTCAATGACGTCCACCGCCCCCACAGTAAAGGCACCATTGTTCGTTCACACATGTACATTCCAGTCCACTCTCCTTGGCTGCCAGGTTACAGTGATGTCACGCAAACCATTCTCATTATATTGACAATGCTTGGACTTTTTCAGGACAGACTTCACATATCACCCCTATTCTAAGCCTCCTTGTCTTTTGTATGAATACGGCAGTACATAATGCCAGCTCTCATGGAATGTACTTTAGAGGACAATGAAGCAAACAAAAACACTTAAAAAGCAAGACTTCAGAGATTGCAAGCTCTGTAGACACAGTAAAGCAGCCCTGACTGGTGTGGCTCAGCATCATCCCACAAACTGAAAGACTGCTAGTTCAATTCCTGGTCAAGGCATAAGCACGGGTTGCAAACTGGGTTTTCCCAGTTAGGGCATGCAAGAGGCAAAAGAGATGTTTCTCTCACACACTGATGTTTCTCTCCCTTTTTCTCCTTCCCTTTCAAAAAAAATTTTTCAAAAGACAGTAAAACATTACAATTGATGTCAAAGGTGTCCTAGAGGTAAATTTAGTTGGACACATGTCAGTGGATGTAACATTTGAACTGAGAACTAAATGACATGAAGCAACCAACCATTCAAAAGACTGGGGAACAGAGTCTACAGCAAAGAAAAATAACTGCAAAAGCCCTAAGGAAAAATACAGTTGAAGTGTTCCAAAAATAGAAAGAATGCTAAAATAGTGTAAGTGTAATGGTCTAGGGGTTATGTAGTATACCAAATAAGGTCAGAGAGCTCGGTGAGACTTATATAAGACCTTGCAAGCCTGAGAGTTAAGGAGTTAGGTTTTAGTCAAAGCCATATGGAAGCTACTAAAAGGTTAAAACCAGAAAGTGATTACATAATTGGGATTTTTAAAGTAATTCAGCCCTATACGTAGGAACAGATTGTAAAGGGGCAAAGAGAAAAAGAGGAGAAAAGAGGTGAAAAGACCTTGTCAAGCTACAGAATATGATACTTTGGGCCAGGGTATGTAAGAGATGGATAGAAATGGCAGGCTCTAAACAGACACACCGTAGAGACAGTACCACCAGGAATTGCAGCAGGATGGACTCACTCATACCTCTGTGCCTTTGCACATATTAGTGCCTGATGATGCTTCCAAGTATCATCATACTTGGGAGAAAACTCCCAAGCATCCCTTAAAACCCAATTTAAATCTAATTTCTGCGTAACATCTCAAATTTGCCCAGCTCAATTAGTTGTTAAATAACTTACGTTTCCTGAGAACTCTATATAATAAATGTCTAATCTATCAATTACCACTCTATTATTGCTCATCTTTCTTATTTATTAGCCTGTAAAAGGGTAGAGTAAGCAAGAGCCAAGTCTCATTTCTTTGAGCAACTCCTCCAAAAAGCAACTCACACTGACTCTACCAAAAAGCCTCCATAGAGGAGGGGGAAAGAAGAAGAAAGGTCTAGTCGAGGAACACGTATAAAGGACCCATGGACACAGACAACAGGGTGGGGACTGACTGTGGGAGCAGGGGGAGGGGAGCGTTAGGGAGAGCTATGGGGGAAAAAATTGGGACAACTGTAATAGAAAAACAATTTTAAAAAAGGAAAAAAGCTTCAATAATGCCCAATAAATGCTTACTTATGAAAATTTCCCTAGAGTTGATATTCAGAGAGCTACAAAAACTGTTTGAAACCTAGTCCTCTTAATTTTCTAAACAACTTCTCTCAAGTCAGATTAGACAAAAAGATTTAACTCTCCACTCTAATTTTTATTCTTACTATACCTTTGTAACATTAAAATAAACTTCGAATCCTTGTGAGAAAAGGGAGATAAATAAAACTATGTATCCGGCATAACTCAGTAAGTAAATACAAAGAGTGTACCTACCTTATTGAAGGCAGCATAGTTTGCTGAAATGTTTGTGCAAACACTGGCAACAGCCTCTTCAAGTACATGGGTGCCATTTCTGGGTCTCCTTTTGGCTCACTGCATTCTTCTTCATCTTTGTTTGTATCTTTCTTTTTCTTGTCATCTCCTTTATTAACTGGACACATCCAGTCACCTGCAGACAAGTATGATTCAGTAAAATAATTTTTTGAAAAATTTCCCTTCAATGAAAAAATATTAAAATGTACCAAACACTGAACTATTAACTGTCCCCAATTAACAATAATTAAATTGAAATTAGCATGTTGTATCCATCAAAGGTGCTTGTAACAATACTACAAAATATTAGTACCTCCAATAAGTTAAATCACAACTTTAGGAGATAATTTTGAAAACGCCACCTGATTCTAAAAATTATTTCACAGAGGTTCTGAATTTATCAGAGCCTCTGTGAAAACTTAAAAATTTGGTCAAAGTACTTCATCTACACAATCCCAACTACTCTTTATGACTTCCCATACCCCTAAACTTTTGATTTGGTCTCTCTAAAATCATGCAGCCACAATATCAAAGAACACAGAACAGTACACTGTTAAAGATTTATCAAATGTAAGGGTAATATAACATAATTATTTAGCTTCACAGAAACATTTCATTTACATAACGTTAGTATGTCTACAAAAAGCTACTTCCATGGTAGTAAAGCTGAAAAGTAATAGCAGATGGCTTAAAAGGAAAAGATTTTTACCCCTCACCTGGAGACTGAAGAATAACTACTACTTCACTGTGGCCCCTTTCCCGAGCTTTATCTAACGGAGTCTTCCCATCTTCATCTCTCAGATCTGGGTTTGCACCATGCCGTAATAGAGTCTTAATAAAAAAAAAAGGCATTTGATTTGAGAATTAACACTTTATTTCTTTAATATCCAACTCTGCAATCTTTAGGTTACACCCATATACTTTAAATTACAAACAGATACCAATTCAAACCTATCTTTACATACATCACTATGAAAGTCATCTATTTATAATCTGAGAAAAACTACAGATTAACTTCACTTGGTTATTAACAACTCAAATTAAGTATGTTCACGTGAAACCGTCATCTTCTTTATCAAACTATGCCTTCCAATTTCTGAGCTACTAGGATTCAGCTTGTGGTATGGTAATCATCTTCATCATTTCCTACATTCTACCAATTAAATCAATTTAAATCAATGCAACAAAACCAAGTTAAATCAATTCTTTTAGAATGCACTACAAAATTTAGCTTTTAAACACTAATTACACTCTCCACCAATTTTTAATGGACACTGGACTCTCTCCCCAGCAGACTTTGAGCCCTTTTGCATAGAGAACATACCTCACATTTTTCCTATCAGCCTCCAAGGTAGTGTTTTGAACTCTGTTATAATGTAGTAAGTGTAACAGATACATATATATGACAAATAAGTGCATACATACAGACATCAAGAAAATATGCAGAACTGTCTATAAACTCCAAACTGCTGGGGTTTGAGTCACAATAATTCAGTATTTCATTAAATCTGAGTACTGCTAAGAAAGAAAAAACAATGCCAATTGAACTTTACAACAATGCTTTTTTTGCTTGGAACTTTTTTTATTAACTTAATGAAAAACTTTTTTAAACTTAGATTTTTTTTACATATTACTTGAACAATACGTAAGTTATAAAATATAATAAAGCATTTCTGTAACTTCACATTCTGAGCACAGAATCCATAATTATTATTTGATTTATAGCCACCAATATTTGCACTTCTATGCAAAATGCTATTATCTATGTCATAAAAAAGCATTAGTGGTTCAGCATTCTGAGAGTGCTCTTCTATAAGACAGGGTCTTTCAAATTACTAAAATCAATTTGGCAAATTTTGTTTCATGGACAGGTAATAACTATGCTGCAATTTGTACCTCTTCAACAGCAATTACAAGACATTTTCCTATTTAAGAGATGTTAAAATATACACAGAGTGGGGGAGGAAAGTGGAGGTATATCTTACAATCAACTAAAAACAGAAGAACCTGTGAAGATTGAACAAGGGATGTTCAATGCTTAAGACAGTGGCTGTCCCAGTCAAAGTGCATAGTGAGGACTACCTATTATATCATCCTGAGTGACAGCTCATTGTGGGCCGATGTATAATCAATATAAGTCAGGAGTAGACACAATTCATTTGGCTCCTCTCCTGCTCAGACACTCGTAACTACAGAATAGTATAGGTCAAAAGAAAATGGCTTATTAAAATTTTCATCACCCTTACAAGCCTCATTCTCTCTAAAAGTTAATTCAAACTGACAGAATTCAAGGTTGAAGAGACCACCTTTCCCAGGTTAGAAGACTAAGTTACCATAAAAAATGTTCTTATAGTGTAAAAATGACAATAAAAGCAGCTACCATTTGGGCATCTACAATGCCCCAACTACTATACTAGTTGATTTTTCATGAAATTTTTATTTTTTATGGGATTTTTCTAATTATTACAATAATCATACAAGGAATATATACATTTTATTGATAAAACTACAAGTCAAACTTAAGAAATCTGACCAAGACCACACAGCCTTTATTGATAATGAGCTAAGACATGAATCCAAGTATGCCTGACTTCATAGCCAACTAACACTGCACTATGCCAAATTGCTTCACAATAAGATTCTAGAGACCTAGACGATACACTTGGTTTAGTCCTCACCATTTGACTTTCTGAACCTCAATTTCTTCTAACTATAAAAGATTCTCCAAATTCTTTTGGTAAACTAAAAGTAAAAGACACTATGATTCTTATGCAAAGAAAATATATGATTATTAAATACAAACAGTACAAAAATGTACAGGAACACCTCATTTTATTGTGCTTTGTTTTAGTGTGCTACACAGATACTGCGTTTTTTTTTTTTTACAAAGGGAAGGCAAGACCCTCCAATCAGCAAAAGGATTAGGACTCGTTTTATTGCAATACTTGCACTTTATTAATATCTCGGAGGAATGCCTGTAAAAGTTGTTTACTGCCAAGAGTAAGAAACTGGAAAACAACCAAGTGTTTATCAATAAGTGACTAGCTGAACAAACGTGCAGCACATCTACACAGGTAAGTATACAGATGCTGAAAAGTTCTCCAACTATACAAAAGGTTTTTAATCTATATTATTAAAGGAAAAAGGCAAAGTATAGATCAGTATGTAAATGTTACCTTTTGCATAAGAAAAGGAAGTAAAAAGCATACATATTTACTTTTGCTTGTATCTGTATTAAAAACATTAAAAAGATATACATGTAATAAAAATGAAAAATGCTTACCTTAATAGAGGGCAAGGGGAAAGGAAGTGAATAAAGACAACATGGAAGCATGACTTAGAAAAAGTTTTTACATCATTCTCATTTTGGAACCATATAAATGTCAAATATTAAATTAGTTATTTAAAAATCTGGACTTTACCTTTGCTACTTGAGGTCTTCCAAAACATGCAGCATAATGTAACGATGATGATCTTTGACCTCTATTAACATCAGCACCTCTTTCACAAAGAAATTCTACCTATAAAATGATGAAGAATCATAAAGTTGTTTTATTAATATTTCTACCTTTGATTTAAAACATTACTTTTTATTTCTTAGCTTACCATTTCCTGAGTTCCAAAAGCAGAGGCCCAGTTTAATAGAGTCTGACCAACATCATCCATAAAATTTACTTCAAAGGCTAAAAGTTTGAAGGAAAAAAAATAAGGTTTTTAAAAGCCAACAAAATAATACTAAACTTATCTAAAGTGGATCATTTAAAGATTAATAATCACTAAATACTGAGTATATTTCAAACATTTAGTCAACTAGAGTAGTAAATAATCAGCAATTATAAATTCAGCTAAAAAAAGCATTCAAAAAATTGTTTTCCAAAGTATTTAAAGTATTCTAAAATTTTTAAATACACTGAAGACTGAAAGGATTTAATCCTTAAAAATACACAGGAAAGAAAAAAACCTAAATACATAACACAACTCAAAGGGTACTAGCTGCTTCATGTCATAACTGTGGAAAAGAAACTAATCCCCATTTATAATCAAAAGAACACAAAAGACAATTTATATTTTGTTCATTACCTCATGAAGCAGTATAAAAAATTTACTATGCATTACAATAAGTAACTTGTGTAAATTTCATTAGGCTTGAGAATAACACAGTAAATTCAATCTGCAATTCACCTTAGAATTGGCAGGATCTTGTTCTGGCAATAACAAAGGAAATTTCACTTACTCATTCAACAAGCATTTACTCAGGTGTTAACCTGCACCAGGCTGATAATTATATACAGAAGAGAAGGGAGGTTATAGAATGGGTTGGCCATTCTGATATTTGGCACAATTGCTAAAAATACTGTCCAAAATCTAGAAACTAGAACATGCCTATATAATTCTTTATTTTAGTTTTCTTTTTATATTAAAATTAAGTATTTCCAACCTCCTGTGTCAATTGCATCAATGAGGGCATCAGTATCTTTACTTCGAATACAGTCTATAAGCTGCCGATGTGAGCGCTCCCCAGAACTATCCAATCTCCGGAGGCCTGGGATTCTCCCTGTAGAGCCAGCACTAGACTTTGGCAAAGCCTTTCGTCCTTCAAATAATAGCACCAAGAGAAGGTCAACCAAACGCATGGTATCAAGAACACATCTTTCATCACCCTGCAATGCACTTTCAATTGAATCTGGAAGCTCTGACCTCAGGAGATCCTAGAAAGAGAATGGGGAAAAAAAGAGTTTAATATATTTGCATCATACAAAAAAGACTTTTTCTGAAATATTAAAAATAAAAGATTCAAAAACATTCTTACATGTGTTACTACTGGAGAGCCTCTGCAAAGTGTTGAGAGCAGACTTACAATTGTTGACACCTGGTTACTCAATTTGGAATCTGCAGCTGTAGAAGGTGCACCTGTGGTGCTACGACCTGGTTTGCAAGCTGATGATGGCCCTGATATGGTACCACCAGCAGCAGCCATTCGAGATAACAGCTCCTCAGTTAATCCATGCTTGGCTAATGGAGCTGGGTCAACACCACGACGGGTAAATCGATCAGCTAGTGATGCAAAACATCGCAGAGCTCCATCTGAAACCTAATGATGTAAAGAATATGTACACTGATAAAATTCAGCTAAATAAAAGGACTAGTACTGCTTATTTCAATACTGACATTACAAGAAAGGCAGCTGTGGCAAAGAGATTAAGGTTTACAATCTTCCTAAATTTTAATCCTGGCTCCACATTCTAACTATATAACCTCAGGATGTTACTTAACTGCTCAATGCCTCAGTTCCCTTATCTGTAAAATGGGAATAAGAGTACCTATAATTCATTGTCTGTGCTTAATGACATTACATATGTAAAGGACCTAGTTGGACAGTAAAATCTCCATACTAACTACTACTATGTAAGACTTTGCCAAAGTAATCTATGAATATCAACTAAAAATTAATATCTGAATGTTTAAAAAGCATTAAAAGTAGCCCTGGGTGGTATGACAAGTTTGGGGCATCATCTGGTGGATCAAAAGGCTGCAGGTTGAATTCCCAGTCAGGGAAAATGTCTGGGTTGCAGGTCAGTGCCCACAGGGTGTGTAGAAGAGGTAACCTACTGATGTTTTTCTCTCACATCAATGTTTCGTTCCTTCTCTCTCTCTCTCTCCTTTCCCCTATTTCTAAAATCAATAAGCATGTCCTCAGGTGAGGATTGATTAAATAAATAAATAAATAGTGTTAAAACTCAAGTTTTATTTTTTCAAATATTCTACTTCAACAAAAGCTTACACATATTTTCAATGCTGAAGATTTTCAATGCTGCACTATTTTAATGCAGCGAGAACTATGTTTGTATGTCAACAAAATTGTGCTGAGTCAACAAATTACAAAAAGTGTGGCTTTAAAAATTATGTATTTCTAAAACATTTAAATCTTAAAAATAAATGCCTATCATTTTTAATTTAAAATATTTCATTGCCAAAACAAAAATGATTACCATATAAAGTGAGAAAAAGAAAATATGGAATGACCTCTACAGTGTATCATAGTTATAAATATAGGACACTATACAATCACTTTTGAAATCAAATTACACAACAGTGTTTTCCTTACCTGATGATCTTCATGTTTTAATAAACTAGAGAGAGATTCCACACAAATTTCTAATGAAGAATCTTGAGGTTCCATTTTGCCACAGAGTCTTGATACCACAGCCATGGCGGAGTGCAAGGTATCTTTGTGAACCAGGTGTCCACTGTCACGAATGAAGGTAAGCACACAATTCAAACCACCAGCCTCAAAGACAGCTCCTGACTCACGAGTGCATATCAGTTCTAGCACCTACAACAATAAAACAAAATTACCAAAAAAAGGCAATAAATTCCATTTTTATTTTCTACAATCACAGAAGACAGAAAGAATCCTCCACATGTATTAGTAACCACATTTTAAAAAGTAAAGACAAACAAAAGAAATTAATTTTAATGTATTTTATTTAGCCTAATATATCATTTCAACATATAAAAAACTATTGATGCATTTTATATTCTCCTATGTATTAAATCTTCAAAACCATATGTACATTTTATACTTACAACACATCTTAATCTGGACTGGCGACATCTGAAGTGCTCAATACTCAAATGACTACCATATTGGGCAGTGTAGGGCTAGACAGTGAAACCTACATGGCACGCTAAGAAACTACAAGTAATTTAGCAAAAGTCTGTAAAGATTCTAAACATTAAAAAATTTTTTTCAGTAAGTGCTAGCTTATTATGTCATTCATCATCCTCACTCTTACTCTGAATAAAAAAACATTAAAAATCAACTTTTATTTTCTAAATTATGTTCATATTTAAGGTGTTCTGGAAGAACTAAAGAGTTAATAGTGTCCACAGATCATTCAGGCATCACCAGAAATTTAGGTTTTATTCTGAAAGGAAGAAAAATGTTTTAAGCGGGGAAATCATAAGTCAGATTTTCGGTTAATAACTGTGCAAATGGGATGTGAGGAGAGTGCGAAGGCAAATGTAACAATTCAAGCATTGTTATTCAAGAGAGGGTGAGGGCTTACCTAAGGCAGTAAAGCAGGGACAAACAGAAGGAGATAAACTAGAAAAGGAGTTGTTGTTAATTACATGTGTGGGGTGGAAAAGAAGATAAAACACAGATTTCTTGTCTTGAGTGACTGGATGAAAGTTAATGCCAATTATCAGAATAAGAGTTTATTATCTGTAGTGAAAGATAATGAATTCAGACATACAGCTGGAGCCATCCAACAGGCCTCTGAATATGAGGTGTGGAACTCAGGAGAGAGATCAGGTATAGAGGTAAAGATGTGAGGGGCATATGCATATATATATATGAATGAAGATACACTGACATATGAGACTGTCCAGACAAAGTTTACAGTTTTAAGAAGGTAGCCCTGACAGGTGTGGCTAAATGGGTTGGAAGTCATCCTGCAAACCAGTAGGTCACCAGTTTGACTGCTGGTTGGGGAAGGCTAGGCCCCCAGTTGGGGGCATGCAAGAAATCATTTTGGCTGAAAACAGCAACAACCTTTCTCAAAATTATTAGTGGTTACCAGAATTAAAAAGCACTGAGACAGCAAAGAAGAGTATTATCAGTGATCTCCAATTTTCCTTCAAAGACAAGTTTTCTTTTCCCAAGCCATAAGGAATCTCCTTTAGTGCCACGAGGACTGTGACTTCCGCTGTTCTCAACCACTCTCAATAAAATAAGACTGGTAATGGAAAGAATTTTTTTTTATCAAAATATACTTTTTATTTTTAAGTGATCTTCAATGGGCCAATAAGTAAGACTTACCTTTACACATTGTTCAGCTAAGTCTCTGCTAGTCCTGTTGTTAAGTTCAACCACAACCAAACGATTACAAAGTGCTTTTATAGCTCCATCTACCCCAACAATCCTTCGGGTGCACTCTGCAGACACATCCAGGTAGTACGTTATGGCTCGGGCTGTTACCTCTAACACGTTGTCTGGAGCACTTTCGTCAAGAAAAATTTTGCAGAGCGCTGGTAAGAAAGTGCGAGGAGGACACCTGTAGTGAAAGAAATCATATTACACCTAGAATTACTAAATGCTTATTAACATCAAAATAGACAAAGATAAAACTAACTTATGTTCAATTCTGGGTCGCATGTGTATCAGGTAGTATTTCTCACATTACTGTTAATTCCTTAACAATACTCATATGCTAATGTCACCATTGCTGAAAATATCAAGGTATAAACAGGTTAAAGTATCAGTATTAACTTTAAACCATATTAAAAATATTCCTACTCAGCTGAAACATCAACTGCTCTGTAAAACCCTCCCTAACCTCCCCAAGTAGTTAATGGTGCTTTCATGTTCCTAAAACCTCATAAAAACAGTGCCCACACTGTTTAATGTATCACTTTATTTCCTTATTTACATTGAGTTCCTGAAGGCACAGACATTCTTCAATTCATATTTTCTGGGAACAAATGTTGATGTGGGGTTTAACAGACCAGGGTAAAACACGGAACAGTTATGTAACCTTTCTGGTCCTATTTCCTCATTTGTAAAACAAAGGTAATATCTAAATGATACCTACTTTATACGGATGTTATGAAGATTAAATGAAATTTTATATATAAAACACTTAGTACCTTGTCACCATATTAAACTAATTAACTTTAGCTCCCCTTCCCTCCTGCCAATAGTCTACCACATGCTATATAAACCTGCGTAAGACAGTTTTATCACCCTGGCCAGTGTGGCTCAGTTGGTTGAAGCATTGTCCTGTTGGGAACCGCCCTGCCTGGTTTCAGAAGCTGTAACCCCTGCCAAGGCTAAGGCCGAGGGGGCAAACTTGGACCCTAAGCAACTAAGGAGACAAAAGCTTATCTCCCTGGCAGGAGCGCCGCTTCTGCTCCTTTTACTTCATCTATAACTGGCCCTCAATGCTTGGTTGGTTAGCCAATAACGGGCAGGATTCCCCAAGGGGGAAAATGACCTAAGACAGGCACAATCACATGGGAGGCCCCCAGGGAAGGACCATGGGGGGGCTACAGCAAAAGGGGGTGATGGACCCTAGCCCCTTGGCTTTGACAAAGCCTGAGTCCTCATTCTGTCTGTGAGAAGTCTCCTAATCTCTTGGCTGCCTTACTTCCCTTGCTCCACCGAAGCCTGGAACAATGACAGAGCGTGGTGCAGCCCTGTGCTGGAAAGGGTTGCCAGTCATGTGCCCCCAGTCCTGTTCCTTGGGGAATCAGGCCTAAGAAAGAATATGTCAAATACTGTGAAACCTGCTTTGTCTAGAATGCTCTCAATTAAATGGCAAGGGTTCAAGCAAGAAGTTTGTTCCTCAGTTTTACAGCTCTTTAGCTATCTGACCCTGACTCAAAATAGGCCCTCAGAGTTCTTTGATATCTATTGTTTGAGCCTTACTGCCTGACAATGATTAGTGAGCTTTATCTGTATTCCTGTGCAAATGAACCCAATAAAAGCTCATTGAGGAACAGGCTCCTGGCCCTTCTCCTTGAGAGATAGGCCACCTTTCCTCTCCAAGCAGATCATATCTTGGTAGACTTGGTAGATCATGGTGGACAAGGGGGCTCTGCGGGCAAAGCTCCACCACATCATCCCATGACGGAAAGGTTGCAGGTTTGATTCCCAGTCAGGGAACATGCCTGGGATGCAGGTTCAATCCCTGGTCCAGGCAAATTCAAGAGGTAATCACTCAATGTTGCTCTTTCACATTGATGTTTCTCTCTCTCCCTTTCTCTCATTTTAAAAGTAATGAAAAAATATCCTCAGATGAGGATTAAAAAAAAAAGACGGTTTTATCAAAGCAGAATCTTTGAGTTATTAATATCCCCTATATTTTAATCAATACTTAAAATATAAAAAATAATAATTTACACTAGTAGAAATCTGTTATATGACTTCAAATACATTATTCTAACTCCTCTGCATATAGGCTACGAGTAACACAAAACAGTACGCTCCATGTTTTAGTAAAATTATTTTTCCTCCAATTTTTAGTGTGTGCATATCTTTAGCAGCTTTTTAAAAATATGTGTATGAACTTCAAAGTACTTTACTCTTTAATATCTGCTTAGATGATCATAACTTAAGTGGTCCAGCAGCAGGAATTTATCACGAAGATCTTAGAAGCTCTCTTGCACTGAATGATTGACAAACCACTGATTAAACACAGGTGGTTTTATTAACCAGCAACACTTTTTTTAAATTCTTATCTTTTACTGAAGGAAATAAAACTTGTGCTGCAGAGGCAGTGGTGCTTCAGCATGACAAGTTAGCCAATGGAGCTCACGTGACAAGCCAAGATGTTGGCTAGGGATCCTACTATAGCCAGAGGACCAAAACCACAAAGAGCAAGAAGTAGCAAATATCCCCAACACCCAGTGGGAGTACTTCCATTTGCAGACAGCTTGGCCATGCATTGTACAAATAGGGACCCCTCACAGCTGGCAAAATACCATCTCAGGCCACCAAATCCATCCAAAACTAGGGAGTCTCAGTTTGGAGATTGTTCTCTTTGACTCAAAGATTCAGGCCATCAGAAGTCACTTGTAATTTTCCTGAGGAGGAAATGCGTTGTGGCCAGGAGACAGTCCCCTTGTTTTCCAGTAAGGTCAGAAGACTGACTAGCACGGTAAGATCTTAAAGCACTTTTGCAGCTCTCTACATGTGCATACGTAGCAAACTGAAGAGATGAGACTGTGCGAGTGATAGTACTACTGAAGGACAACATTGTCTAAAACAGTAATTTTTTTTCTTTAGAAAACAGCAGCTGTTGAAGAAATAATAAAATGTTGAGGTTGACATTCCATGAATCAAATGACAAGAATGAATCTACCATATGCTTTATGTTAAAAATAAAATTATTCATCTAGATTTCTTATCCAGGGCAAAAACTACATGTCAAAAAATTTGCAAGATAAACATGTAGTATAACTTTTCCATATTACATGGGACTATGTAGTCCATATTTGCAAAATTGGTATGACGAATCTCCTGAACAAGTATAGTTAAAGGGCAAATTTTAAGAAAAGAAGGAAGGAAGGGAAGGAGGGAGGGTGATAAGAAGGGAGATAGTTCTAAACATAGCTTTTTAGATTTTAACTGTGATTAATTTCATTTCTAAGAGAAAAATAAAGATGGTCTGTATACACAAGAGCTTATTTCATGTCAGCCATAATGAAAACCTGCTTCATGAACTTTTTAAATGTTTGGTACGAAACATCTGTTGTACGTTTGGCTACTGAACAGGGAAAAAACATTTTTATAGCTCCTCTGCTACCTTTTCAACAATGATTTATGGGTATTCACACACACACACACACACACAGAAAAATAACTACGTTTTCAACTTAGAACCAAAGCAAGTGACAAAACACAACAATACATATGACTACAAATTGAGCAAAAAGGGAAAATATGCCAATATAAATGAATTCTAAAACAAAGAATTTTGAAAAAAACTAGTTATATTACTTGAAAATTCATACTGAAACTAAAACTAATTATTAGTAAGTGTTGTTTCCTAACATACTCTGGTGAATATCCTGTTTAATATAGCCATTATAATGTAAACATGTAAGACTGTCTTTCCAGCTGTTGGTGAATTTCTTAGTGTCATTTCCAAAGAAATATCCTAGGGTCAAAGATGATTCAACTCAGTCATTGAATTCCACTTGAGTTTTACGGTTATTTAGAAAGCACTTGACTACTTTCCATGAGCAAGCCCCTGAAGCCTCTAGCCTTTTCCCTGGGCTACAACCATAACCTTCCCTGGGTTTGAATCCATGTCAACAGAGATTAACTAAAAAATAATATTAACATAATTCAGAAATCTGATTTCACTATAAATTTGTGATTACCAACCTTAAGGGAGCACAATGTCCAATAATTCAGCTACATTTCTTCAAATGTCTGCAATCAGTATTTCATAACTTTTTTTTCAATTTGGTCAAATTTGTGACTCCCTTGGTTTTCCAATATAGCCTCAGTCGTCAACTCCCTTCTCTTTTTCTCTCTAGTTGATATCATCTATTCCCTTAGTTTATGCACCATGGATATAAATCTCATCACATACTATAAAAACTCCCAAAATGTTATCTCCACCCCAGACAAACTAACTCGTATCACTACCTCCATTAAGAATGATCACAGGCAACTTAAATAAGCACATTCAAAAAGTAAAACAACTACTATGTACCTCCATCCCCAAATCACCATCTTTGTAAACGTCACAATCGTCCAGAAAACCAGAAACCTGAGAATCATCCTTAGTTTTTCCCACCATTTCTTCACATTATACATCTAATTCATCAGTTAAATCAGACCAAACTTCCTCTAAAATATATTCTAAACTGTCCACTTTTCTCCACATACTTTTACAACCTTAATCTAAGCTGCAACAGCCACTTAAGACATCCACATAAGATGTGTCTAGCTCTAGTGTTGAAGAGGGTACCTCTACAGGGAGGAGAAAGTCAGTGTGGCATAGGGTGTCAGAGCGGAAGCAAGATGAAGAGAGCATCTGTGCAGGGGAATGCCCCAGTAATGACAAGTCTAGACTCTAGCCCAGACTGCTCTAAATCCCAGAACTGCAGAATCAACTCCATCCCCTGCTCATCTATCATTACGTGAGATGTTTCAGGAACCATCAAACACAACATGCCCAAAACTAAACGAAGTTACCCTATCAAAAACCATACTATTTGTTCTCTAACCTACCATTTACTAGGTCACCCCCCCTCAAAAAAAAATCACAAAATCTTCCAAACTCTAGTTTCTAAAATATAAAATCCAATACCTAATCATGATAGTTTTATCTACTAAATCTGTTTAGTATCTGTCCCTTCCCTTGAATTCCAACCCTCATTATTTCGTACCTGGATTACCGCAACAGCTTCCTAATCAGAATCTCTCACTAGACTCTCTTTGCAGTTCACCAGTCTATCAAAGTTATTTTCCTTTGTTTTTTTTTTTTTTTTTAGGTAAAAAAATATTTATTCATAGAATACAAATTTGACTCAACATTAAGAAATTCATTAACGAATTTCTGGTCAACATGGTGGCATAGGTAAACATGGCTTACACTCTCACACAGCCACATCAAAATTACAACTAAATTATAGAACAACCATCACTCAAGTTTGAGGTGGGAATCCCATTAGCTCATGAAGTTGTACATCTTTTCATTTATCTGTTGGTTGTTTGTATGTCTTCTTGGGAGAGGTGCTTGTTCAGACCCTCTGCTCATTTTTTAATTGGATTGTTTGTTTTGGTATTTTCTAAGTTCTTTATATATTTTGGAATATTAACCTTTTGTTGGAGCTGTTTGCAAATATCATCTCCCATTCCAGCAGTTGCCTTGTTTTGTTGTTGGTTTCTTTTGCTGTGTAGAAGCTTTTAAATTTAATATAGTTCCATTAATTTGTTTTTGCCTTTAATTCCCTTGCCTTTGGGATTAAATTCATAAAGTGTTCTCTACAACCAAGGTCCATAAGTGTAGTACCTATGCTTTCTTCTTTGTTTCAGATCTTATATTTTGGTTTTTGATCCATTTTGAATTAATTTTTGGACATGGGGACAAACTCTAATCATTTCATTCTTTTGCATGTAGCTTTCCAATTCTCCCAGCAACATTACTGAAGAAGCTTTCTTTTCTCCACCGTGTATTTTGGCATCCTTTGTTAAAAATTATCTGCCCATACATACATGGTTTTATTTCTGGGCTCTCAATTCTGTTCCACTGATTTTTGTGTCTTTTGTCAATACCATGCTGTTTTGATTATCACAGCTCTGACAGATCTAGGTTCATAAAAAGATGTTAGAAGGAAAGCTCAACTTGGGATTTGCAGAAAGAAAAACTTCACAAAAAAAGAAGTTTGAGTCAAATGAAGGTATTCTCTGACTGGAGGAGCCATTGCAAGGATTTAAGATAATGTATGTAAAATATGTAGTACAGTGCTCAGGACATAAAAGATGCTCAATAAACCATATGGTAGAAATTGTCCATATGGTAAAAGCAGACAATCTCTTGTATTCTAAGAAGAACGGCATGTGCAAAGGATGGAAGCATGCAGAATTATATAACATGGCAGACTGTATTTTCAAAAAATATCCACATCTCCCATCCCACATATCTATATGTTCTTTTCTACAGTATGACTTTGATACTCTTCCCATTGAGAGGGCCTATGTTCCCATCCTTTGAATCTGGGTAGGTTTATGATTATAATGAAAGTGACCACTTTGTGAGTTCTAAAATAAACCAATAAAAGGTTCTACTGGCTTTCCTAAGGACTGTTACTCTTGGAACATAACCACTATGCTATGAAGAAGCCCAAGGAGAGACATCACAAAGCCAGATAATGTTGCAACTAACAAACCCAGGACAGATCCCAATTAGAAAAAGCCAGTGTTTGGGGCCTGTGAGAGAACAAGTCACCACATGATTCCTAGGCCTAGACATTAAGCTTTTGTTATTTATTTATAAGTAGGAGCATACTATAAATACTATCCTGTAATTTGCTCATTTCCTCAATAGATATGTTGGGACCATCTTTCCACATAAATATAAACAGACCTTGCTCAATCTTGCTAAAATCTACAAATATCTAATATAATGAATAGCCATACATTATTAACTATTTAAGTCATTTACAATTTTTTACTATTTAAAACAGTGCTGCAATGAACAATCTTTTTTTAAGCAGTTACTGAATGTGGACTCTTATTTCCTTGTAAGAGCAAGATTCTTTCAAATCCTTCAGTCACCAGTGAAATGGACAGGAAGAAAACTTCAGATGGGAGTCTTGTCATCAAAAATAAATGCAGTTGCATGGAACTACTCAACATCTGAAGCAGCCCAAGCCTATGTGGCTCAGCTGGCTGAAGGTCATCCTGTGAACCAAAGGGTTGCCTGTTTGATTCCCAACTGGGGTACATGCCTGGGTTGCGGGTTCAGTTGGAGGTGCATATGGAAGGCAACCAATCAGTGTTTCTCACCCTCTCTTTCTCCCTTCCTCTCCCTTTCTCTAAAATCAAAAATAAAATAAAAGAGAAAAAAGATATCAATAAAACTAAAAATGGGAAGGCAGAGAGCTGAAACATTTTAACAACCCTGTATTCATGGGTTGTGCTCCATGGGCTGAGGGAGGGCAGGAAAGCAGTCATGACCACACGTTAGTGTAGGAACCCATGGCTCAATGGGATCACATCTGGTTCTGATGACATTCAGAACTGTACTTGGTGACACAGAAGCTGAGTCTGAGGAGCAAGGTGGGCAGCGGTGGCAGAACAGGACCTCACTCCTGCAGCTCCTTTACTCTGTTGAGAGCACTGCCTGTGCAGAGCCGCTTGATCTGGGTGCGGCTGAAGGTCTGGTCCAGGAGAAGGGTCTCCTGGGTCCTGTTAGAGTATCTGGTGATGCATTTCAGGAGCTTGCCAGGGGCAAAGTCCTTCTGGCCTGGATGGTCAGCTTGTCCGCAGGGTGAATCTTGTGGTAGTGGGCTGGGTCAGTGAAGGTAAGGGACAGCAGTCCCCACTTCTTCAGGTTGGTTTCATAAATCCCAGTGGAGCTCTTGTTGATGATGACCTGACCCCCAAGGTGACAGGCCTCTAGGGCCGCATGCTCCCAGCCCAAGCCCTCACCATAGTTCTCATCTCCAATCACCACCCACTGGATACCATGGTTCTTGTAGTAGCATGTTGTGTCAGGAAAAGGACTGATCTCCTGGGTGACAGTATTACACACAAAGTTGGCCTTGCCATTTTCGATGTTGATGGCACCAATGAGCAGGCTGTTGATGTTGTCCAGGTGCCCACAGAACTTGAGCCAGGAGATGGCAGCTGATATGTGACTAGTTGTTCACTTCCCTTTGACCTTAATAAGGACTTGCAGATCCCCCAAGTCTTTGCTATCCCACTAGTCAAAAGGCTCAAGAAGCTGTAGGCACTGGATGGCAGGACTCAGATCCATTCACTGCCTACTACTGTCCCTGGAACAGTGCTAGTAGGTGTCCTGCCCAGGGTCAAACTCCACGCAGGGAAGCTCATCCACATACAGAGCCTCCACTTGAACTTCTTGTTATCCTTGCCTGTCAGGAAGTCAGTCTCTGGGCTGAACTTGACTGATGGTGCCAGCAATGGCCAGGGTTTTGACAATCTCTGGGGGTGTAAAGAAGGCACAGGTCTCAGGGTTCATTTCACTGTGACCCATGACGTTCCTGTTGTAGGAGGTGAAAACTGTGTTCTTCACCCCCTTCTTGATGTCCTTCTGTCCCACTGGCCAATGCAGGGGCCACAGGCATTGGCCAGGACAAAACCACCCACATCCCTCTACCCTGTGTATAGCCATCCTGCTCAATGGTGGCAGTGTTGCTCAGAGCCTAGTGAGATGGTGAACTGGGACTTGTACTTAAGTTCATGAGCTAAAACCTGCTTGGTCACAGCTGCTGAATACCTCATGTCCTCAACAGCAAGAGTTGGTGCAGCTACAAACCAGACACACTCTGATGTCCAGTGGCAATCCTTCTTTCTCTGCCACAGTGCCCACATGTTCCACAGGGTGAGCCAGGACAGAGGTGAAGGGCCCACTGAGATGCAGCTTCAGTTCACTGAAGTTAATTTCAATCAGTTGGTCATAAGGCAGTCAGAGCCAGGCACCAAGTGATCCCTGACTTCATCAGCTAGGTTGCCAATGTCTGCCAGCCTGTCTTGCTCAGGTATTTCTTCATCATGTGGTTGCAAGGAAACACTGAAGTCATGGTCCCCATTTCTGCATCCATGTTGCAGACTAATGCCATGTCAGTGCAGGATATGGAGCCTGTGCCCAGCCCATGGTACTCCATAATAGCACCCACACCACCTTTCTCTGTGAGGATACCCACCACCTTTAAGATCACATCTTTGGGGGAAGCCCCACTGGAGACAGTCCATCCATCAGCTTCACATCAATCACCCCAAGGCACTTTAGCTCCCAGGGAATCCCAGCCATGATGTCTACTGCATCAGCACCCCAACTCCAATGTGGATGTCCCCAGGTCACCACCATTGAGGGCATCAAATTAGTGCCAATCAGAAAAACCCCAGGGAATGCATAGTTTTCCAGAATGATCTGGTAATTGATTCCAGAACCGGGGCACCAGAAGCCCTGGCACACCAAAGTTGGCACCTGGAGTTATACCCTTCTTGGTTTATGTCTTGGCCCAACATAGGTCTTTCTCACCTCCAAACTGGGCCTCAATCAGATGGTCATAGTGGATGGTGGACGGCATAGCCACCTTGGGCAGTCAGCAGCATTGCCATGTGGTCAGGCCACAGTCACAGGTACAACTTGCCCTGTTTGATCTCCTAATTGGCTGGGTCATCCATGTGTCCATACACAAACTTCTCAGAGAGGGTCAGATGCCAGTACAGCAGCAAGGTCACCAGGAGGCTGTAAGGTGTCATTTTGTGCACTGACAAAGATGAGGTTATGTGCAATGAACAATCTTGAAGTATATCTTTGCACAACTGTATGAGTATTTATGAAGGAAAGATTCTCAGAAGTGTTTCAGTGTGCATATTTTTAGTTCGCAGGCTGGCACTCAATCCCTTGAGATATACCAGCCTAGGCTTTCTGTATGTACATTTTTAGTTTGGCATATATTATCTAACTGACTTCCGAAGAAACTATATCAATGTATGATTTCACCAGAAAAGGAGCTCTGCTGTGTGGCTCAGGTGGCTGGAGCATCACTTAGGGCACTATTTCCCTACTCCCACGCCACAAAGAATAATACAGTACCTTCAAATTTTCCTAAATTGATATCTTTTACCTTCATAAAATTTGGTTGGCTACAACAGAATAAACAAACTTTTACAATTAAACACAGAATAGTCAAACCCCCACCAAGAAAATAATCTAAAGTTGTATACATATACACACAAACACACAAACAAATACTTCAAGATACAAAAAAATCTCTTATTAGAATAGCAAAAGTCATAAGTAAATTCCAAAGTAAATTCACTCATTCAAATTTTATTTCTGTATGTTTGATACAGACTTTATTTCTCTATGAACATGTACTTGAGGTAGATGGAAAACAAAACTACCACACTGGGCATATATTAACATCATTTTAAAATTTCCATTCTGCTTTCTCTTAAAAGATAAAATCAAAATTTACTAACCACCTCATTCATTCCTTCAGGGAATAAAAACTTTTAACATTATCATCAATTAGACTTTCCTACAACCAACCCTAAAGTACAAGACAATAAAAAACCACAAGGTCCTCCACCAAAAACAGCATTTTGAAGTTATGAAATAGTAATTTTAGACAAAAATATTTAGTCAGAATTTTAAAAATAATTATTTCAAACAGAAAAGAAAACTATGATTTCCACTTATATGTAATTCTGAAGTCAGCAAATCAAAAAATGTGATCAGGCAATAATGTGTATAGCAAAATGCTCACTGTGACAAAACTTATATATCTAATATCCAAGACATAATTAAGTACATGATACACACATGGTAGATTACACAAGTTTTCAAAAACTACTAAGGATTTGCTGTGTCACAAATACAGTTTTATAGAAATATCAGGTAAAAGAAAAGGAGCTCTGCTGGTGTGGCTCAGGTGCCTGGGGCATCATCCCACAGACCAAAAGGTCGTAAGCTTGATTCCCAGTTAGGGCACATGCCTGGGCTGCAGTTCGGTCCCTGGTCAGGGCACATACAAGTGGCAACCAATTGATGTTTCTCTCTCACACCAATGTTTCTCTCCCTCTCTCTCCTCCTCCCTTCTCCCCTCTCTAAAAATCAATAAACATTTCCTTAGATGAAAATAAAAAAGGAAAGGAAAAAATCATATGCATTATGGTATTTATCATGAGAGAGGAAACTACAGAAAAAGTTAAAATGTCTCACTTCTAGATTGTGCAATTATAGATAATTTCACACTCTAAACTTTGATTTTTCCAAACTTTGAAACAAACATATTTCATAACTCCTAAAAATATAAATGTCAAGTTTACAGCTGTCAACTGGAGTAAGCATTACTATATAGCCTATCCCTCCCCATGATAACAACGAAAAACCTTGGACAGAACACAAAAAAACAACTATTTGAGGACTCTGAAAAGTAGACAACAGCAGATAGATTGGGGAAGGAAGTCAAAACAAGTAACCATCCTTGATGGAAGTGAGTTTTAAGGGCTTTTTCCCTCTCCTCTTTCCCAGACTGGGAGAAGACAAGTCTCAACACTACACAGTAGGAGCATGTAACAAAAACTGAGAGGACCAAAGAAAGGGGCCTCTGTAAGACAGAGTATGGGTTTTTTCCCTCCCAGTCTGGCATCCAAGTCCAACCCCAAGTGTAAGGTCCAGACAAGACCCTGGAGTGGCCCATGCACAGTCCAAGGGAAGTGCCACAAGCATGCACAGCCCATGAAAACTGAGAACTGAGAAAAAGAACCACTGTAGTCAAAATGACAGGAGAGGAAGCCTATTATTTTTTTCTCTTTTCTCTCATTAGTTTCACCTCTAGGGCAGTCCCAGTTCCAGAAAGTATATGACAACACAAGATGGAAAAAGGGAAGAGGGTGAAGTGTGCCTAAACTCTAAGACAGCCCTAGCTTTCTAGCTAGAACATGTTTCCTGGTAGCTAAAAGATGTAAGGAAAGTCTTAGAGAGGAAAGAGCTAGAAAAAGGATCCCTAACACATCCCAAGTTCACATCTGTTTGGTAAACTCACTCTCTCTCTCTCTCTCACACACACACACACACCCCTGCACATGTGAGTAATAGAGCTACTATCTTTGACAACTGAATTATGACATAATCTATCCCCCAAGTCCCAGACAAAACTCTGAGTTACATGCACAGTAGAACCTACTGTCATAACAAAGGCTTTGAAACCAATGACATTCAAACCACCACCCACAGTGGGCAAGACAGAGGTTGCAGTTTAATCTACACAGATTGACTGCATGCCAAAATAAACAACAACATCAACCTACTCTAGAGGATTTTTATGGAACCCATAGTCTCACAATACAATATTCCAAATGTTGAGGATAAAATCCAAAGTATCTTGAAATAGGGTACAAAGAATCAGAACAATCTGATCTGTTCAGCTCAAAAAGAAAGTCAAGAGATGTAAGCTTGAGACAACGTAGATGATAAAATTATCAGAGAGGTTGATGCTAAATCAGATATTTTAACTATATGCCATGAAGTAAATGTTACCATTTTTTGAAAAGATTGGAAACATATATTTTCCAAGAGAAAAATAGAAAGTGTGAAAAAAACCCAAAAATTTCAGAAAGGACATACAATTTGGAAGGGGGGGGGAATCACTGGATGGGCTAAAGAGCAGAATGAAAATGACAGTCAGTGAACTTGAAGATAGATCAACAAAAATTATCCAATTTGAAGAACAGAGAAAAAAAGATTGGGGAAAAAAGAAACAGTCTTAGGAACCTGAGAGAACACATCAAAAAGTGTAACATTTGTGCCATTGGAGTCCCAGAAAGAAAACAGAAAAAAATTGGCCCAGAAAATAGATTTGAAGAAACTTCCCAAATTTGATGAAAGACATACACATTCAAGAAACTCAATAAACTTCAAATACAACAAATGCAAAAACAACCATGCACACACAAATCATAATCATACTGCAAAAATCTTGAAATCAGCAAGAGGAAAAACAATACAAAGAAACAAACTGAATGCAGATTTTTTTTATCAGATACCATGAAGGCCAGAAGACAATAGAACATCTTTAAAATGCTGAAAAGAACTGCCATCCCAGAATTCTATATCCAGCAAAAATATCTTCACAGTAGGAAAGCTAAATAAAGACATTCTCAGATAAAGAAAAACTAAGAATTCACCACCAGCAGACTTCCCCTAAAAAACGCTAAAGAAAGTTCTTCAGGCACTGGCTGGTGTGGCTCGGTGGATCAAGTGCTGGTCTGCGAACTGAAAGGCTGCCAGCTGGATTCCCAGTCAGGGCACATGCCTGGGTATGTGGTCCAGGTTGGAAGGGTGTAAGAGGCAACCAACCAGTGTATCTCTCTCACACATCAATGTTTCTCTCCTTTTATTTCTCCCTCCCTTCCCCCTCTCAAAAAATAAATAAATAAAATTTTAAAAAATGAAATAAAGGGAAAAGAGGGTAGAATCTACATGGTTGTAAGCCTTCTTCATTTTACTTTAAACAATAAAATATTAACTCTAAATTAAATGTAATCCCTAGAGCAATCACTAAAAACTACAGACAAAAACAAAGTAAACTAAATAAAATTTTAAATATGCAAATAATCCAAAAGGCAGGGAAAAAGAAACAGAAACAAACAAAAAAAGAACAGAACAAAAGAAACAAATAACAAAATGTTACACAGATATCCAAACACACCAAAAATTACATTTAATGTAAATAGTCTTAACTCACCAATTCAAAACAGGTCGTCAGGTTGAGTAAAAAAAACACAAGCCAAACACACACACACACACACACACACACACACACACCAGCAGTTACTGTCCACAAGAAACCCACGTTATATATGATATAAATTGGTTAAAACAGAAAGGATACAAAAAGATATACCAAATAAACACTGTAAAATGAAAGCTTGAGTTCCCATACTTGTATTTATGACGAAGTAAACTTCAGAACAAGGAAAATCACCAGAGATGAAGAGCGACATTAATAATGATAAAAGGGTCAATCCACCAAAACTTAATAATCCTAAAATCACCTAAGAGGGCTTCAAAAAATGATGCAAGAACTGAGAGAACTGAAGAGAAATAAATAAATCTACAATTATACTTGGAGACTTCAACACCTCTCTCTCAATAACCTATAAAACAAAATAGAAAACCAACAATGATACACACGGAACACTATCAATAAATTTGACCTAATTTGACACTTGCAGAACGTTCCACCCAACAACAGCAGAATATATATTCTTCTCCACCGCATGCGGATCGCTGACCTAAAACAGGCCATATCGTGGGCCATAAAACAAACCTTAGTAAATTTAAATAATATAAAAAGGTATGTTCTTTGACCACCATAACACAAAAATATCTGAAAATCTCCAAATATCTGGAAATTAAGCAACATACTTCTTAATAACCCAAGGGTAAAAAAGAAAGTTTCAAAAAAAAAAAACCTTAAAATATTTTGAACCGAATGAAAATATACATCAACTAAAGCAGAACAGAGAAATTTATAGTATTAAATGTTTTTATTAGGTCTCAAATCATTGACCTCAGCTTCCACCTAAGAAATTAAAAAAAGAACAAATTAAACCCCAAACCAATGCAGAATAATAAAGAGCAGAACTCAAGAGCAGTGCTTTGTATTTCCATATGAATTTTGAAATCAGTTAATCAATTCTAAATTTTGTCCGAGTTATCTCTAGAATTTTAGAAGAAATGAAAACCCCTATTTACACAGAAATCTGTATGCTATTTATAGCAACCTTGGTTGCTATAATCACCAAAACTAGAAAAACCCAAATATCCTTCAAGAGATTAATGGATAAACCATCTGTGACACACAAATAAAATGGAATACTGCTCAGCTATGAAAGGAAAGGAACCATTATAGATACAACAACAAAAAAAGACTCTCAGATGCAATATACTATTAAAGAAGCCAGACTCAAAAGGCTGTATATGATTCCATTTATATGACCTTCTGATAAAGTTAAAACTACAGCAACAGGACAGACCAATGGATGCCAGGCACTGAGGCTGGGGAGAAGGTTTAACTCCAAAGAGACAGCTCTTTGTTTTAGGGTGTTATAGGGAATGTTTTAGGGTGATGGACTATTCTGAATTTCAATTTTGGTAGTGGTTACACAACACTATGCATTTGTCAAACTCGACTTTCAGCATACATAATTTAAATAAATTTTGAAAATTAAGTATCATACATATGATAATCACAGCACTACCTAAATAGTGCTATACCAGTCAGCCCTGACTGGTCTGCCTCAATGGGTTGGGCGAATCCTATAAACTGAGGGGTCGTTGGTTGACTCCTGCTCAGGGCACATGCCTGAGTGGGAGCACGTGAGAGGCAACCGAAGGATTCTTCTCTGGCACACTGATGTTTCTCTCCCTCTCTTTCTTCCCCCCTCTAAAAATAAACAAATGAAGTCTTTTTTTTTTTTTAAGTATACATCTATGGCCTAAAATTTTATGTACATTGTAAGGAGTTATTCAAATTTTTAAACTTGCTAAATACCTCTTACATTAGATGTAGAAGTTATTTTTAAATATTAAACCAAATACCATACTATAATACCAATTTATAGACCCAAAGGCAGCCTAATTAGGAAACTTTAAGATCACTCAATCTATGCTGAATTACTGTCAGACCAGGACCAGTCAACCACACAAATGAGAGTAAGAAGAATCTTCAGCTAAATCCAACTTTAAGCAATGTTTCCAAAATGCTACCTATAATGACATGAGATCCTTCCCTAATGGAAATAGAGATAAAGTGACTTAAAACAAGAACAAAAAGTTTCATGAGGTTCCCAAGAGAAAGAATTTCCTTTGAGAACTGTAATAGTTTCTATACTATAACTACTATATACTTTTTCCAGACTACATCACTGGGACATGGGCCAAGATTTCAGAACAATCTACAATATAAAGAACTTTAACTTTTTTAAATAAAGGAAGATCTCCAGTGGCAATATTTTACTGAGTATAGTCTATAAATTTGGCACTTTATTAAAATCTAAAAATTTTAAATGAAAAAGATGAATAAATTTGGCTTCTTAAAGATAATAAATAACATCTTTTAGAATATTTATTCTATTATTGCCCCTCCTCTCAGCCTTGACACTCTCCATACTGCTTAATTAAAAATAACTCCTGGCATAGTAGTTGAAAATTATGGCCTTTCCTCACGAATAAAAAGAAGTAAATCAAATTCCATTATGTAGCCTTGCTTTCCTCCAATTGAAGTACACACACTAAATAGCAATTCATTCAACAAATATCTACTAAATATCATTTTATGCCAAGTACTGTGCTGGTTGTTAGGGCATGGAATACAAAGATGAGTAAGTGCTGGGCTCTGAGGAACTCAAAGGTCTAATGACACAGCCAAAAAGTATTCAAAGTATACATATACATTGATGTAAAGTAGAAGTGTTTTGTTTTTTACATTTTTAAGGTGACAGACACTTCGGTAAACTTAATGAAACCTCACTGAAGCTCATTATCTATTGGCTCCCTAACGTCACGGCCAGATAGCTCAGTTGGTTAAAGGATCATCCTGATACACCAAGATTGTGCGTTTGATCCCAGATCAGGACACATACCAGATTCAACCAATGAATGCATAAATAAATGGAACAACAAATCGATTTCTCTCTAAAAAATTAAGCTTTTAAAAGCCCCAAAAGAGAATGTCTCTTATCTTCCAGCACTTATCTCTGCTGTCCACTGCAATGAAGCACACACTGAACACAGTTGTTGTCTATAGAAATTCACTTACTTAACTTTTCAGGATATGTAGTTGATATAATCAACATTCTCTAGTCAGATAAGGGTAGCTGTAGGGTTGATCAAAGAAAGTATTTCAACACCCTATTATGCTGCCATTGGGTAGAAGAAAACAAGAATCATATGGAAAAGGAAAGTACATTAATGCAAAGGGGTAGAGAAAATACATATTATGCTATCACTGTTTCTAACACAGAGAATACAATGTTCTTTCTCCTGCATACTCCCCAACCATTTTCCTGATTCCAGAAATACCTTCTACAGGCATTTTAGGCATACTTGGAAAACAGGCACTATAGAGAACTTCTTCAAACTATTCATTATCTGGATATTAACTACTGTGTACGCCAGGCGCCATGCTTAGCAATGGGAAAACAATAGTAGTAGTAGTATGTGAGAATGCAGAAGGAAACTTTGAAGGTGTTTAAATTTTATCTATTAGGTAAAGAAGCAAAAAGATTTCACAGACCCTGGCCTGGTAGCTCAGTTCGTTAGAGGGTCGTCCCAATACACCAAGGTTGTGGGTTCAATCCCCAATCAGGGCACATACAGGAAGCACCCAATGGATGCATATAAGTAGAACAACAAATCGATGTTTCCCTCCCTCTCTAAAATCAGTAAATAAAAATTTTAAATTAAAAAAAAATTTGTATAAGAGAGTGGTATAATCAAACTGATATTTTAAAACTATAACTCTGGGTATAGTTAGCTTACAGGCAGGGATATCTACTCTGAAGGTACTAGCACTATCTGAGCATAACCACTTCGCCATACCAATTTTAGACATTATTCTTTTTAATCTCCTACTTTGGGGGAAAAATACGTGTCATCAGACAGAAAACCCTTCAACGTTTTTGTTGTTGTTATTGATACTGTTATAGATGTACCTCACTTGCACCCCCTTCCCTTCAATTTTTTACCATCAAACCTAAAACATCTGCATCTGACCTCTCTACCTTCCCAGTTTTACAAGGAACACACTACCCAAACCTTATCTCTCCATGAGGGGAACAGAACTTGGCTACACAATGTGGGATTTTCTAACCAATAGCTTTGGCCTTATCTGGGAGCACATTAGGAATTTGGAATATCCAGCACCACACCAAACCAACTGAATCACCATTTGCAGCTTAACAAAATCCCCAGGTGATGCAGATTAGGCACATTAAAGTTTTAAAAGGACTGCTCCTGACAAGAGCCAATTCTCTCCTGTTACTCAAAATCCTTACACTGTGGATGATCCATTCTCTCCTATCCCACACCTCCACTCCAACCCAACTTCTCAAGTTTTCCCACACTCTACCTCCATGTCCTCACTTCCTACTTACTCCTCAATCCATTCAAATCTGCCCCTCATTACCACTTCACTTGAGCCCTCATTAAGATCAGTGACCTTGAGAATGTTGCTAAATCCAAAGGACACCTCTTAGTCTTCACCCTACTTGACCTCTCTCCCCATACTCAACACACTTGTCCTTTCTCTTCTTGAATTACTTTCTTTCCTGTGTTGACATGTAAACTAACGACACAAAAGCAATGGAGGATAAAAGTGTTGGTGCTTTAGCATGAATCACAGCAGCAGCACTGAACTGTACAATTTAATAGTCTGTACTACCAGGCTCTGACATGTAAATTAAAAAAAAAAAGTTTAAAGACAATAACCTTGATGGAGCAAAAAAAAAAAATCATTAATTTTAGCAATCTTAAACCTTGAGTGTATCTTATTAATATTCTACTTAAGGAAATGGGAAGTAAGCATAAAGCACTTCTGTAGACCACAGGCTGATGGTGTGTGAAGGAAAAGTACTTACACAACCTAACTAGCCACTTTTTTCATCAAAACCATTTTCACTTAAAAGAACTTCAGACAAACTGTGATTCAGACTTGGATATCCAAGAAACATTTTCTCAAAAATTAACAAAGTAAACCTTCCACTTCAAGGGAAATAATTTGACAGTACTTGCTGCCATTGACAACATTCAAGTGTTCAAGCAAAAATCACAATTTTGGAAAACTTGTGTCTGCCATCATGAGAGTGACAGCTTCCGAATGTTTAAAGATTCAGAGGAAATCAGTAGTGATATTAGTAAGAGTGTTTTTGATACTGTAGAATGACACGTCAATTTAGAATATCCGCATAACTCAGTAAACCAATATTTTTCACATGACCAGTATATGATTTTACTAACATAAACATGGTTTTAAAATCCATTCAAAGCAGAAGACAGACCAACAGATTTTAACGTAACAATATGAAAAGTTCATTGATGTAATTTCAGAATCCACATTCTAACCTGTAAGTTTTGATATGGTATTGTATTAAAGGAGAACACCCTCTGATGTTAATGTAAAAAAATCATTACATTTCTCCCTTTTCCTACTATGGAGGATTTCTTTTCTTCATATATTTCAATCAAAACACCATGATGCAACAGACTAAATGCAGAAGCAGATATGAGAATCCAGCCAAATGCAAACTCATGATCTCAGCCCCTCACAGCATGGTCCTCTTTCAGGATTCTCTCCCCTGAATGGCATCATCATCCACTGTAACCTGAGTCATCCACGATACCTCCCCATTCCTCACTCTCACATCCAATCATTCAACGAGTCTCATTTTACGTCCTAAAAGTGTCTCAAATCTACCCACTTTCTACTTCTATTATAACAATCTTCTCACTGGAGCGTAACCTACCAAGTCTACAAACATTTGTTCTCAACTATTCTCCATAAAGCAAGTAATGTTTTCAAAAAAATTAATCACAACCACTCTTTCGCTTCACTTCAATGCCTTCCCATTGCTCCTAAGATAAAACCAAAACCTTTCCTTATCATACACAAAAAACTCCATCTGACCTTGACCCTACCCCAACTCACCTCTCCAGCAACTTTTCCTTGTTCCAGGCACATTAGCTTTCTCCACGTTCCTGAATCATGCCATGCTTAATCCCATGTCAAACTCTTCATACATTACCTTCCCTCTGAACACCCTTCTACTCTACCCTTTCATACTTCATCTCATAAACTCTTATCCTTCACATCTGTAGGATAGAGTAGGAAAAACCACTTACTAAAGAAAGCCATTCTAACCATCCTCATCCCTCCAGGCCATGTCCCTACTAAACGTTGTCACAGAACCCCAAACTTTCCTTCATGGCACTCATCACAATTTATAATCACAGTTTTATCATTACTTAATATCTGTCTTCCCTATTAGACTACTGTGCACCATAAGGAAAGAGACTGTATCTCTTTCGGTCATCCGATATCTCTAATCCGATATGAAATACGAAGACAACTAAAAAAGGTAAAAAAAGCCGTGTCTTGTTGTATATTTATCCTTTACTGTAAATATACAACAGGAGGTTTTTATCATTGGATTATAACTAACTTAGACATGGTTTTAAAATCCATTCAAAGCATACCTAGATGGAAGGCAGTCTTCCTTGGAATATCTCTCGAAGAATATACACTAGAAAAATGATTAATGGTGGTTGGTTCTAGAGAGAATTAGCCAGCAGACAAGAAAGGCAGAAACTTACTTTTTCACTGTATATCCTTTTGTGCTCTTGTAATTAAGTAAAATTATTACTTCTTAAATATAGCAGCCTTCTAGTACCTAAAAGCACTATACTTAATACTCCATTTTCTAGATTATCTGGGGAGATCTTACATTTTTCCCCGAAGAAAATACTTTCAATTATATTATCTGAATATTTAGTAGCAGGATCCACAACTGCCCAGGGTTTGTTTATCTACTTATGACAATATATATGATCATCATCTATTTTACTGTGAATGCAAAAGTACTCATTTTTGCTCTGGCCTGGTGGCTCAGTTGCTTCGAGCATCATCCCATACACCAGAAGACTGCAGGTTCGATTCCTGGTCAGGACACATACCTGGGTTGCATGTTTGATCCCTGTTTGGGGTGTAAGCAGGGGGCAATCAATCGATGTTTCTCTCTCTTTCATCAATGAACATTTCTTCAGGTGAGAATTTTTTTTAAAGTACTCATTTTTAACATAAAATTTAACTCAATGACATATCAGAAATGAAAGCAAAACTATTTTACTTTCTAGAGCACTATCTTAGGTTCAGGCATTAATAAGAAGCACCTCAGCTTCATAGAAAATGTATGTCTTAACTTCAAAAAGACTAGCAAGTCCTGGTCAGGCAGCTCCGTCATTTACAGCATCATCCCAACACGCCAAGGTTGTGGGTTACATCCCCGGTCAGGGCACAGAGGAGAAGCAACCAATAGACGCATAAGTGAAACAACAAACTGATGTTTCAAGCCCTCTCTCTCTCAAAAATCAATTTAAAAAAAGACTAGGAAAACTGGTACAAAAAAATGGAGAGCCATGTACAAAATACTAAGTTAAAGGAAAGGAAACACAATTAACTATTATGTGAAAAGACCTGTGCTAGGGATTTCACAAGTATTAGCCCACTGAATCTTCACAAAAACCTGTGCCCACAAAAATCTGTGCCCAAGTCTATCCCGTTACGAAATTTCTACCATACCATTTGCCTTTCCTGACTAAAAAGATATAAAACTATTAATACAAGCTAATCAGGCAAAAATCGTATCTGAACACACTGACTAGATAACTTTTGTTTTACTTGACATAACTAAGGACTATTTGCTACTATCTTATGAAATCGAGTTGGTATGGAGATTTTCACCAGTATTCAAAATAAACACATCATCTTGTTTTTCCCCTGACTTATTTGTTGGGTGTTTCAAAGAATTTAAAAAGACTCTACAAAATCAATCACAGTTTCATGGAATAAAGTCCCAAAACACAGTTCTAAATTAGGCATTTAATAATGACTACATTTAATAGTCCACTTTTCTTGAAATACTTTTCACATATATTCTTTCCTTTACTTCTCACAGGGAGCCTACCAAAAATAAGATTACTGCCATTTCAGAGGTAGAAAGTAAGGTTCTGAGAAACTAAGTGTCCAAAAATCTGAACTCAGGTCTGATGCCATAGCCCATTCTTTCCATCACACCAAGCTACTGCTATGGTTTAAAGGAATCCCAAGACAATTTTCCTTGTGAAGATAAGCACACACGGCTGTAGAACAAAGAAAGCAAACTAAAGCTTAAAAAAAAGTCAAAAATTTAATCAAATGTCTCTTTTTTGATAGACAAATTACTGGTATGCTACACGAAACAGGGTTGAACATTCCAATTTGAAATACTCTTGTATCTTCACTTAGTAAATAAAAAATATAAATCTCATCTGACTTTAATATCCGCTTTTTAAAAATTACATCACATTGGCCCTGGCTGGTATGGCTCAGTGGACTGAGCACCGGCCTGAAAACCAAGGGGTCGCAGGTTTGATTCCTTGACCAGGCACATGCCTGGATTGCAGGCAGGGTTCCTGGTGAAAGGCACACAGAGGCGGCCACACATTGATGTTTCTCTCCCATCCTTTCTCTCTACTTTCCCCTCTCTCTAAAAATAAGTAAATAAAATCTTTTTTAAAAAAATTACAACACATCAAATATGAATAAAGCCTACAAGGGAAAATGCAAAGAATAATGATATTAGAATGGTAGGTAAAGATGAGTTTTACATTTTAAAAATTTCCTTTAAAATTTTTAATATAATAACACTTTTATTTAATGCCATTACAAATACCTCTACTATATTTTAGTACTTACTGGAGATATGAAATGACAACTGATCTTACTGGCAAATATGACTTACTTTTTAAGATACCAAAAGTAATTCTCAAGTTAATGAAGACCCTCTAATGAAATTCATGACTACTCAAAAATCTACGTCACTTCTCTATGAATCCTGCTAAAACAAGTATCAACCAAAGGGCTAAATCATGATATACTCAAACTTTGTTACTACAAAAACTAGCTGAAATTAATGAGCCACTAACAGATTGTGATTCAGAAATTTTATGTGACGATTTTTACTATAATAGTTTACTCTTTTAATGAGACTTACAACTAACAATGATTAATTATTCATTTATTAATTCATCTTCAGTAATTACTCATTCAAAAATGAAGACAATTAAAATTATTTTATCAATTTAGTAATACAGCCTTTATTCCCACCTCAAAGAAATTAAGATTATGCCAAATCTTATGTCACCATCTCAAACATTCTACTATCTACCTCAAAATGGTATTAAAACAAATATCTGAGTTTTCATTTACTTATTATTGGAATTCAAAATTGTAAATAGCATATAAAATAAACAGTAAAAAACAAGGGTGTTCAGCATTCAGAAGAATGGTTACAGGGCAAGTATCACGTAAGTGGAAAAACCTGGCATTAATGGCTAATCTAGTAATGAATTCTTTTACATTTTTGCACAAATTCTACATTTTAAACTCTGAATAAAATTGTTTAAACTCTCCAAACTTCAAAATCTGTTTCTACTATTCCAAAAAGTATGTCATATGGGTAGCATCCAATTCACACACTCCAATGTGAAATTTATAAGCTGACTTTCTATACAAAAGTAAAATATGACTTTAATACCTATGAAAAAATGGGTAGTTATAAATATGTTCATTATCATGTATAGTTTCACATCAATTTCAAGTCAATTTCTTGGTACAGATATAGCTACACTTGAAGAGAAGTATCTGTATTTTCCCAGCTCGTAACATATTTTGAAAATGAATTAACCATGCCGTGGGTTAAAACTGTATTCCTACTAATCCCTGTTCATTCAACAAACACATACTTGTGTCAGCACAATTATCATTACTCAACTTCGCAGCAAAGTGTAAGGCAAAACTGCAGAAACATTTTAAAAGACAGTTTAAAGAGCTTTAAAGAAAATTCTACACAAACTGAAGTCAGCAAATGGTTGAAAACAGATGTCACTACAGCAATCCCAAAGGAAGATGATGAAGTGGTGTACTTACGTTTCAAAACAACGATCCACGTTGTCAGACATCAAAAGCAGCATGCATAGCTGTTCAAGGGCTATTAGCTGCATGTCCCTTTCATCTCCCTGTCCCATCTGTAGCCATTCCAGCAATGTATCTGGATCCACATCTGCCATGTTTTCTCAAAAGCCTCTTTGCTTAAAAAAGTAAAGGGAAAAAAATTCCTTTAAATGTCCAGGACTGATCAGCTTGGGTTTAAAATTTTTTCACATAGACTGGAAACCAATTTTTGTGGTGTCCTACGAATTATAAAATACTCGTAAGTATATTTCTGGGTATAATGCTTAATGCAGTTTTTCAACAGTCCTTATTCCTCAGGTTGAATGTTCACATATCATACTAAATAAAAACCAGTTTTTCACAAGAGTGTAAGCTGATTAGGTTGCTGCTTAACTAGAAACCGGAGCTCTTTGTCAAAGACAGTGAAACAACCTTCGGATCCCACTACTGCTATCACTAACGTCTCTGCCAAAAAGCAAAGAACACCTTACTAAAGGTTCTTTTTTTTTTTCCAGCAAACTTCTTTCCCCTCCTCCACCCAAAACTGATCTTCAGATAAGGGTTAGATTCAGACTCTAAGCACTTTGACCCAATCCCCTCCAAGTTAGGTTTCTTCTTTAAAATTACCTCTAAATTCACAAATTTTGCTGACTTCTCAATTTACTCACTGTTATTTTTAAGATATCTAAATACAAAAGATAATTAGATACGAGATCTGTCTACGAATAAAGACTTGGTAAGGAAATGTTGATAATCTTGTCAACTGTTCTCGAGAGTTTAAAAAGAAATGCCAAAAGTAAATGCAATGGACTAAAACGTCCCGGTTCAGAATTCAGAATATAGGCCAATCTAAAGGCCCTCTTTCCCCATCCCCACAGAATGGAACAGTTAGTTAAAAATACACACAACTAAGAACCAGCTCCAGCAGGCAAGTCATTACCAAAGCTGGTAAGCGCCCTGATGGGAAAAGAGCTCTGGGTCCCACGAACCCAGCTGCAGGTGTGTGAATCCAGAGGCGGGCCCCGGTGAGCACGCAACAGCGGAAACCAACAGGAATGATCCAACACTCGGGCCCTGCAGAGCCCCGAGCCGGGAGGCGCAGGCACCGGCTTGTTTCCAGGCACCAAACCTCCGTAAGTTAGCTACGGGTGACCAGGAGGAGGGGGAAGTCCTGGAGGAGAAGCTGCGAGCCTCCGTGTCCGAGAGGAGGCTGCGGGACTGGACGGCGGATCTCCAGGGAACAGCGCCCGGAACTCTCGAGGCCCGGCGGATCGTTCCTGGCTTGGCCGGGCAGCGAACCCTTCTGAAGGACAAGGGTGGGGAGGCCGCCTTGGGCTCTAGATCGGGCAGCCGGGCCCAAACAAAGGGGCTAAGCGGGTGAGTCGGCAGCATCCCCGCCGACCTCACCAGGGGCTGGAGTCTCGCTCCCGGCCCGTTGCCCGGCATCCAGACCTCGGCCCCCAGGCCTGGCCCTTCCGACCACCCAAAGCGCTCCCACCTCTCCGTCCCTGAAGCTCTTACCCGGTCTTGTCTTCCCAAACCTCTCCAGCCCAGCTCCAAGCAGGCCGCGGGCAGAGCCAGGCCCGGCCGCGGCCCTCGAGTTCCTAGGAAGCCGCAGGCCGCGCAGGTCGAGCCCGGCTGGCGACACAGGAAAAGCCGCGCTTCGTCCCTCCCCTTCCTCCGCGCGGTACTGGTGACAGAGAAGCGAGAGGTTCCCTCGACCGGCGAAAGCCAGCACACTTCCCGTCCCAGGCACGCGGCTCCTCAGGACCCGCAACTCAGAGGCCCGCGCGGTGCTGCCGGCGGCGGCGGGGGGAGGCTACGTCCATCTCGATTCCGGACGGGGAAGGGAGGAGGGTCGGGGGAGAGCTGGGTGGAGAGGCCGAGGAGGGCAGGCGAGCTCGGCAGGGGCGGAGCAAATGCGCTCTCCTGGCGGACACCCGGCTGTCCGCCACGTGGGGCGCTGCGGAGACCCGTCGGCCAGCCGCGCCGGGGCGCCAACCGGCCCGAGGCGTCGCTGCCCGGCCTCGGCGTTCAGGCCTGCAGGGCCTCCTACTCCCTCGGTCTTGTCGGCTGTCGCTTTTCTGTCGTCCGTCCTGACGCCTTACGCTTTGCTGTCACTGCGAGCGCGCTGCCAACACGTCGCACACTGGTGCACGCCAGCCCAGCTGGTTATACATTTAGCGTGCTCCTGCTGAGGGCTCCATGCTGCGCATCTAAGCTGAGGCCCAACCAGTCTTTGTCGAGTCTCCGACCCCGGCGACCCACGAGCCTCCCCTCCTCCCCGCTGGTTGCTCCTTCTCGTGCACGGAAGTGCGTCGCGGGAGGAAAGGCGTCTGTCTTCAGTCCCGGAGACAAGCCACCCGTCAGAACAACCAGAAAGAAAATCTTGCACCACAATCCTGGAAAGTAAATACGAGTATAATCTCTATTATACAGATTTGAGAATTGAGGCTCCAAAAAGCATAAATTCAGGCCCAATGGCGTTCCAGTAATAAGTAACACCAAAAGTGTGCCTTTGAGTCTTTCCTGCGGGTGGTGGTCTCAAGTATGTCTGTGGTTATTCCCTTAAAAGTTTTATTTCACATGCATTGAAAATGAAATATTATTGCTTATAGGGTGTACTTGGAAATATTTAGGATGTAATTAATTGGAAATGTGAATATTGCTTTTTCTTTAAGTCAAGAAACTCCCACTGTACGTTTTCATCTTTTAAACAAAAGTGAATATTACATGATTGTATTTGAGACATGTTTCATTAAGAAATCAGAGAAGCTGCTTTGTAAAGTTGAAGAACTAGCATTTTGGAAATTACAAATTTTTATTTCAGATATGTTTAAGCACATGTGCCCCTGTCTCAAGTAATGGTCCCTAGGTCTGGTGTTAACAAATCAAGAGAAAAGGGTAGTGGATTCCACTATCTTGTCGCAACTTCAGAACATAGAATAATTATTTGGGAACTATGAATGTGACTTGGAGCTGCCAGGAAAATCTTCAAGATGGAAGTGGCATTCTTTCTGGACCTTGAAGGTCGGGTGGAAAGTGGACACAGCAAGGGAAGGAAAAGATTATAAGCAAAACTTGGTATGTTCTGAGATAAATGAAAGAGGACCTGTGCCTCAAGCAAAGAACTCAGCAAAGACAAGGAGAGAGGGTCAGGGATAAAGTATGCAAGGCCTTGAATGTGGGAACAGGCAAAATTTAGGCTGAGGTAACTAACAAGTTCTGAACTAGAACATTGACTGGAAAAATTAGAGTCTTAGAAAGATTGACTTATAGGGCAAGTGTGTCCAGAATAGTTAATAGGAGATACCTACAAGGAGATTAGCTGGAAGGTTGCTGAAATCCTCCAGCAGTGCAGAAAGGAAGGGCCCAGGTAGTGGCAATTACAATGGAGAGGAGTGCTCGCTTCAGTAGCACATATACTAAAAAACAATAAACTAAAATTAGAATGATGAAGTAAAGATTAGCATGCCCCCTGCACACCAATGATACACAAATTCATGAAGTGTTCCATAAAAAAGAAGAAAAAAAGAATGGAGAAGTAAATCTTAAAAATACTTTAACAAATATATTGGAATTTAAATGATTAACTTCAATTTATTTTTTAACCTACGGGGAGAAGCTAGCAAAATGATGCTCTTAACAGAAAATAGAAAGAAATTACTCTTCACTAACTTTTTAAGGTATATTTTCCTTTGTTCCCTCAACATTTCCATCCCTACTTCTTACCACCAAAATTAATTACCATAATATGCTTCAAAGAAATCTTATTATTATTTTTTTTAAATAGTATGGCCCTGACTGGTGTGTCTCAGTGGTTTGAGCAAGCCAACTGGATTCCCTAGATAGAGTACATGCCTGGGTTTCCAGCCAGGTTCACAGTGGGGGACGAGGGAGAGACTATAATCTTGATGTCTCTTTCAAGTCTCTCACACACTGATGTCCTCTCTCCCTCTCTTTTGCCCTCCCTTTCCCTCTCTCTAAAAATAAATATCTTTAAAAAATAAAGACATTTGTTTTTTTTTAAATACTGTGACTTTAATTGTGATTTTATTACTATAACATTTTAAATTCAAATATGAGATCCCAGAACAAGAGCATTAAAAGACAGGAAGAAAATCACCCTCGCCAGTGTGGCTCAGCTGTTTGGAGCATTGTCCTATAACCGGCAGGTTGCAGGTTCAGTTCCCCATAGATGTGCATAGCAAGGGCAGCTGATTCTCACATCAGTGTTTCTCTCTCTCTCCCTCCTGTCCCTTCCCTCTAAGCATGTACTCTGGTGAGAATTAAAAATAATAGAAAATGAAATAAATTTTTAAAGGATCAACCAATGAATGCATAAATAACTGTAACAAACTGATGTTTGTCTTTCTTCCTCTCTCTACAATCAATACATTACATATATAACTCTGTAGTTTTGATAGAGGAACTCAAGAGTTAAAGATATTAGCACCAGTCATAGTTGATAGGCTTAAATGATTAATGCATATGGAAAGCTGTTATTCCAGGAAGTAGAATGCTTAACTCCATGCACGATATAAGCATCATTAACTTAGACTAAGTGAATTTCTGTGAATAGGTTATTCAAGACATCTACCTTACTGCAGAATGTTAACTCTTTGTACATTAAAAAATGCCAGATATTAAAAACTGTAGTTTTCAGTGTACCAGTCTTGTGCTGCTTTTGTTAAGTCCTGCAGACATTTTCATGTGTACTTGAGAAGAATGTGCCTTCTGCTTTTGTTAGGTGACTGTTAGGTCTAGTTGCTTTAAAGTATTGTTCAGATCTTCTGTTTCCTTGTTGAACATCTGATTGTTCTAGCTATCATTGAAAGGAGAGTATTGAAGTCTGTGACTATTTTTATTCAATTTTCTGTTCTTTCTTTCAATTTTATTAGTTTGTACTTTATGTATTTTGGGGCTCTGTTGTTAGGTATGTTTACAGTAGTTATATCTCCCTGACAGATTGATCCTTTTATCTTTATAATATATCCTTTTTTGGCTCTAGAAACAGTTTTTGTCTTAAAATCTATTTTGTCTAATACTAGCATAATTACTCCAGCTCTCTTTTGGGGACTTCTTTATGTTATATGTTTTCCTTTTTTTTTTAGTTTGTCTTTTGTAGATGGCATATAGTTGGGTCACTTTTGTTCACCAATTCTGCAAATTTTTGATTGAAGTGTTTAGTCAATTTGCAATTAATGTAATTATTGATCATTTTTTATCTGCCATTTTTCTATTTGTTTTCTATTTGTCTTATGTCTATTCTAATTCTATATTACTTTTTTCTTTTGTGTTAAATAGTTTGTTATATCCTTTTAAGTCCTTTGTCATTTCTCTTTCTATATATTTTTTAAAGATTTTATTTATTTATTTTTAGAGAGAGGGGAATGGAGGGAGAAAGAGAGGAAGAGACACATGTCCAAGAAAAACACCCCCAACTGGGGACCTGGTCTGGGAATTAAACCTGCAACCTTCCAGGTGACAGGCCGGCACTCAATCTACTGAGCCACCCTAGCCAGGGCTCTTTTTCTATATGTTTTTGAGTTTTTATTGCTTGTCCTGGGGATTACAATTAATGTCATAACTTTAAAAAAATAAAACTTTGATTAATATCAACAGAATTTCAGTTGTATATAAAAGTTTTACTCAAATACAGCTCTATTTTCTCCCCCCTCTTCGTGCTACTATTGGCACATAAATCACATCTTTATACACGGTATATCCACCAGCTCAGTTTTATAATCAGTGCTTTGTGCAGTTGTCTCTTAAGTCAGACACAGGAATAAAAGAGTTATGAACAAAAAGACATTTATACTATCTCACCTATGTATACTTTTACCAGTGCTCTTTACCTCATATTGTCTTATTTTAGGCTACTATTGAAATTTTTCAAAAAACTCAGTTTATATCTGCTGTTTCCCTCCTATTTCTCCCCCTTTCAACATTTTTTGCACTGTAATTATCTAAAGTAATGTCATTTAGTGGAAAGACTGAGTTTGGAATCAAAAGTTCCAGCATCTACTAATGCCTTTCAGCCCATTGACTGATTTTATAATCTGGATTAAGCTGTTTAGTCACTATCTGAGCTTGAATTTTCTTAACTCAAAAGTGGCTAGAATACCATCTGGCAGTATTTGACCCCTAATTTCAAATACCACTCTCAAATGTAGGTCCTACCACAGACAAGAGAAGTTTCCTTGTAATTCTAGGCTAGCAGCTGATGTCCAGAAATTAGGTCAAAACCTTTATGACAGTATAGACGAGTTTTGCAACAATGAAAAGAAAATGACTAAGGATAAATGAGAAATTATAAAAGCTACTTCAGATCATCTATCGCTACTTGCAATATGCTTTTGAAAAAAAAATTCTTTAAGTTATACATTGCTTTCTAGGTACATGTCTATGAAGAAAATGTAACTAAAAGAATAATCTCCTGAACACTCCCAACAATATCATAAGTACCTATTCCTCAGGGAAATTTATTTTAAAAATCTAGTCATAGCTAAGCATAAGGATATGGGTTAGGAATACCGGAGTCAGCCAGCTATTTGAGATGATTTTCTGGCAGGGGAAGGAGTATGTGAGTTTTCAGAATAGATTTACTAAGTTGTTCTTGTCTCTTGTTTCCTTGGGTATAAGTTCTACCCTTCTGATCAGTATTTTTGTTTTGTTTTTAGGTAAGAAAATAATCATTTTTACCTTGGAAGTGATTTTGAACAAGCCAGGTCTTAGTTTTAAAGTATCAGAATCACCATCATTAGAGTGACCCATAAAATCTATTTTGGCCATTTTCCCTGACCCCACTAATAATAAATAATAATAACTGTGGTAAAATGACGTGAAAAATAATTTCTGTACACCTATGGGCCAGGTATGAAATTCTTCATCATAGACATTTAATTTAAGGATTGAATTTTATCAGGGATACCTAGGATAATAAGGTAGCTGTTGATGATTCATTAAACAGAAAGTGAGTTTTAGCTTTTTGCTCTTGTTGGAAACACGTCCACATTGGAAGTAACTTCTACACTGGGGTTTTATTGGTTGATGAGTTTGTGACCACAGTGATTCCTGAATATTAATGAAAAACAAGTCAAAGTAGATGATCTAGTTAGTAGGCATTGGTATGATTCAGACTTATTATACGAAAGTATTCATTCTAAGAAGCTTATTTTGTCCTCAATCTTAAGAAGATTGAGTGGACTGCAATTCTGCTAATAATTACATAACTTTCCATATGATCCTACTAGCCTTTGCCATTAACATTAAGAATGTTAATTCATGCCCTGGCTGGTGTGGCTCAGTGGATTGAGCACCAGCCTGTGAACCAAATGTTCGCTGGTTTGATTCCCAGTCAGGGCACATGCCTGGGTTGTGGGCCAGGTCCCCAGTAGAGGACGTGCAAGAGGCAACCACATGTTGATGTTTCTCTCCCTGGCTTTGTCCCTCCCTTACCCTTTCCCTAAAAATAAATACATAAAATCTTTCAAAACAAAAAAATGTTAACTCATGGCTGCTCTGTCTATGGAGTAGCCACACTCTTGGCACACTGCTTCATTAATAAAGTTTCTTTCACTTAAAATAAAGAAATAGGGGAGTGAAGGGGGGGAAATGGGACAACCGTAATGACAATCAATAAAATATATTTAGAAAAGAAAAATAAAGTGTTTTTTTAAAAAAGAATGTTAATTCATTTGCTTGTTGTAGTTCTTAAATGCTAAATCTTAACAATGTTTATTTGTAGCTACAACCCATAAGTGTCCACCTTTTCATTTCTTTCAGAAATAAAGCAGGAAGTAATTACTATCCCCATCTGCTTCTGATTCTTTCTTATAGGTGCGCCACCTCCCCATGTTACACAACATTGAAAAGCCTGGAAAATGCTCTCAGTGTCTTTGTAAAGTCAGTGGGAGATGTTTACACACTGAACCTGCTGGCACTGGCATGGTGACTGGAGTCAAATGTAAACCATGACGTTTATCATTCTCAGTCAAATATATTGTGCAATGGGTAGCAATGGACACTGTGTGAAAGGTTGCCTAATAAGCCGCCCCGGGATTAGTCAGCTTCTTGTGGTGAGGTGTGTGTGACCAAGATACAGGAGTTTGTTGTTGATGGAAAGACAGGCTGGCCAATGCCAGAAACAAAAAGTGGGGGAAATTCAACTTTTGGCACACAGTTGAATCTTAGCATACGGCATTTGTTCTCCAAGGTGCAGAGGCTGAGGGGCTACTGAGAAACATCTGAGGGAAAAATGTTTTCTGACTTTTTATTGTTTTCCATAAAAGCTTTCACCTACATGAAACCTTAGAAGCCAATACAATTTCTGGCATGTTAATTTATAGTGGAACAAAAAATAAATGCTTTCTGGGCAAAACCTTTTTTCTTTTTGTAATAAAAAGTTTAATTATTAAAAACACAGGCCCTGGCTGGTTAGGCCAGGTTAGAATTGGTTAGAATTTTGTCCTGATAAACCAAGTTTGTGAGTTTGATCTCCAGTCAAGGCACATACCAGAGGCAACCAATGAATGCATAAATTAAATAGAATAACAAAACATTTCTCTCCCTCTTTCTTTCTTTCTTCCCCTCTCTCTCAAGTCAATAAATATTTTTTAAAAAATAACCACACTAAAGAAAATTAGAAAAACAAAGCAAGGGTGAAAATACTCATAATCCTTTTGCCAAGAACCAACAATCACCATATCATAGTAGCATACATTCTTGTTCTCTGAGCTGTTTTACCTGGTTGTAATCACACAGAAAATTCTGTCATATGATTTTTGGTTACTCATTACAATCTTTTTCCCCACAGTGCAATGTAACTACCTTTAAAATAACTGAGTAACATTACATTTAGCATATAGTTCAACCAGTGTTCACTTTAACCATTCCAAGAAATGAGCTGTTTCTATTTCATGCTGTTGTTATTATAAATAACACTGAAATAAATATAACTTGAAATATAGCTTTTTATGTATAAAATTCTTTTAAATTTAAGGTGGTTTATATCAAATACAAAACATATGTGTAAGCCTATATGAACAGCTGTGAGATTAATAATAAAATGAATAGCCAAGTAACCACTTCCCATTTAAGAAATAAAACATTGCCTGTAACTTAAAAGCCTGCTTCTGTGCCTCTCTTCGGTCACATCTGCTCTCTTCCACCCTATGGAAATAGTCGCGAGCCTAAATGTTTTGTTTATTTTTTACAAGATTTTATTTATTTATTTTTAGAAAGAGAGGAAGGGAGGGAGAAAGAGGGAGAAAAATATCGATATGTGGGAGATACATCAATCCGTTGCCTCTTACAGGTTCCCTACTAGGGACCTGGTCCTCAACCCAGGTAGGTGCCCTGATTGGGAATCGAACTGGAGACCTGTTGGTTTCCAGGCCGCGGTACTCAATCCACTGAGCCACACCAGCGAGAGCTGTTTTTTTTTTTTTTTTCAGTAAGATTTTTTAAATTATATATATGTGCATATATATGTGTATATATACACACACACATATATATTTTATATTTAAAATTATTTGTTAACCCTCACCAAGGATATGTTTATTGATTTTAGAAAGATGATGGGGTGGAGGGAGAGAAACATTGATCAGTTGCTCCTGCACTCACCCCAGTTTGGGATCAAACCTGAAACCTAGGTATGTGTCCTGACCAGGAATCCAACCCACAACTTTTTCATGCTCAGGATGATGCTCCAGCCAACTGAGCTCCCTAGCCAGAACTATAATTTCTATATTTTATATTTTTCTTTAAGATAGATTTTTTAGAAGAATTTAATAATATTAGTGGGTTACATTTCTGTTAGGGCTAGTTCGGTATGTTGTCAAAAAACATTGGCTTATTTTTCTCCCTCAGAAATTATCAGGCTTGACACACCCAAGTAGGCAGGGCGGGTCCACAGACCAGAGAAAAATTTGCCACATAAGGAGGTGCACTCTGTGACAGCTCTCTGCAGTATGAGGACATTAAGGATTAAGACTGAAAAACCTTTTCAGTAGGGAGAAATGATTCTGGCTTACCTATATAATGGTTACCCTTTCTTTTCCTGGTCCTTCTTCCATTCCTCAGTTATTTTGGTTTTAGCTTGTTATTTGTATGTTGTTACTTTAACCACTTGTTCATTTAAAATAAGCAGTTCTTTTTATTCGATATAGTGGTGTCTATCTTATGGAATAAATGCCAGTGATAATTGTGTTCAACTTGACCTAACTCCAAGTAATAGATTGGTCAGATTTATCTTTTCAGTTTTGAAAATGGAGAGGCTAAAACAATTGGTTAGTATCATAGCTAATAAGGATGGTTAGCTTTTAGATCATTAGTAAAAATCCCAAACTAGTGTTTTTGATCACCTGCATCAGTTTCAATTAAGAAATTTAATAAATTCAGTTTAATAAGGATCCCAGGGGTAGGCTGTTGGCTTGCAGGGTCTTCTTGGATATAGAGAATGCAGGCTAAGGGTAAATTAAAGAGAACACAAAATGTAAAATAATAAGAACTAAAAAATGTGGGTCGAAGGGAGAGAAAGAAGGTAGAAATAAACCACTGGTTCTGTAGGCTAGGGATGAGGAAGGATTTAAGAAGTTTTGGGGAACTGCTTTGGAGCAACTTCGGGAAAAAGGGAAAGAAAAGAGGATTTTACGTATTGCTATGGGTGATAAGTTGAACCTCTTTTAATATTCTTTGAAAAAAGCAACTAAAGATGGGTATTTCTCCAGAAAGAATTTTGGCTACTGGACTTGGTGTCTTTCAATGTTAAACTGAGCCATGTGGGGTTCCACATTGAACAGAATACTAGAAGTTGAAGACACAACATTTTGCTAACATTACACAAATAGTAAAGAACTAAGTTGAGTTTGAACCCAGATCTTTCCAGTTTCAAAGCTCGTCAGTTTTTCATTCCCACATGCTACTGTAGTTCAGAGATCTGTTGAGTCAGGCTTCTAAAAATTCCATTGAAATTATAGTAAAAAGTCATGTCCTTAACAGTTGTTCCTCAGTTAAAAGGTTTCAACATGAGAATCTCATTTCGGGGATGGTGAGAAACTTTAGAGGTTGTTTAGTGAACCACTTACTTGTCCTGCTACTTTCTGGCTTTCATTTATGATGTCTAGCTTCATTTTTCTGTTTATGATTTCCTGATTTAAAAAACCTTCAGAGAAATAGTAACTTCAAAGCCTAAACTCTCCCAAGAGATAAAATAGGAAACATTTCTGTGAGTGCGATCTACTCACAAGTATCACAGGCTCCCACTCTGTGTAAGGAGGTGACAGTATTTTGAATCATCAGAAAATGGAAGATCTGAATTTAAGAGATTCTGTAGGATATATTGTTTTAAGTGTTTGGAAATGTGAGAATCAGTGACATAAACACCATGAGAAGCATGAACAAGATGAAATAATAGGTTATGAAGATGAAGGCCCTGGCCAGGTAGCTCACTTGGTTAGCGTGCCATCCCCATGTGCTAAGGCCCACAACCTTGATCCCTGGGTCAGACCAAATACAGGAGTCAACCACTGAGTGCATGAATGGGTGGAACAACAAATCAATTTTTCTACCCTTCTCTCCCTTACTCTTTCTCTCTAATCAATCAATAAATAAAAATTTTAAAATATATGAAGATGAAGGTGATGATGATGATGAAGCCAGCCATTACTGAGTACAGGCACTTTGCAAAGTGCTTTCTTTACTTGAGTGTTGGATAACATTTTGAGATCCTAACTTTTTTCTCTTTCTTCCATTCCAATCACCCAGTTAATTCTTTGCCTCAGAGAAGGTTAAGTATCAGGACGGAAAACAAAAATGGCTTACATGTTGCTCTGTCTTCTGCTTATTTTAAGTCTTTAGAAGAACTTGGAGAGTTTAATAAGGTTTAAAGTACAAAATTCAATTGAGTAAATTTGAAAATCTGATGGGCTTTATTAAGCAATTTATGAATGCGGCAGCATCTCATCTAGCCACTAGAAGGGAGCCCCAAGGCATGGTACGAAATAGACGGTTTCTTTATAGGAAGAAGAGTGGGGCAAGGAAGCTATTAGCAAAGAAAAAGAAAGGATTCTTTTTAGGCCAGGATATCTTGGTTTCTGGAAAGGGAAAGGCAAGTGTTTTATCATGCAGATTGCCTCTCTTTCTTATGGAAAATAAAGCAAGCTTGATGCTGGGGTCCACCTGAAAAGTTCAAACTTGTTGATTATAATTACATTTCTGGTGAAGGTCAAAATTACAATTAGATCATGGCCTTTATCACGAGTGATGCCATTTTGGGCTTGTGACTTTCTCGTTAACAAGGTAAAAGGAAGACGTAGATTTGTAAGAATTGTTAGAGCAGTGGTTCACAAAATATTGGTCTCAGAACCTCCCTATATAGTGAAATATTATTGAAAACCAAATAAATGCTTTTGTTGGTATGAGTTATACCTACCAGTATGTACAAAGTTAGAAATGAAAGCTACTAAAGTTAATTAATTAACTTTTTTTACAGCAATCCTCGAGTCACACTGCGGTAAGTCCTGACCCCCTTATATATATACTAAGCACACATAAAACCAGCAGGGCACCAGCATAGACTCTCACTGCTTATACAACAGACCTTGATTCTGTGCATGTGGGCCCTTGAACAGTCACGGAAACACCGCTAAGTCCCAGTTCCCAGGACATCCAGGTGAGGGAGCCTGACTGACTCCGTTTTCCCTGCAGTGATAAATCTTGTCGTTGTTTTTTAAGATTGTATTTCTTTTTAGACAGAGGGGAAGGGAATGAGAAAGAGAGGGAGAGAAACATCAGTGTGTCGTTGCTTCTCCCACACCCCCTACTGAGGACTTGGCCAGCAACTTAAGCATGTGCCCTGACTGGGAAGTGAACCTGCAGCCCTTTGGTTCACAGTCCAGCACTTGATCCACTGAGCCACACCAACCAGGGATTAAAATTAATTTTTTTAAAGATTACATTTATTGGCCCTGGCTGGCATAGCTCAGCGGATTGAGCACGGGCTGCGAACCAAAGCATCACAGGTTTGATTCCCAGTCAGGGCACGTGCCTGGGTTGCAGGCCATGGCCCCCAGCAACCGCACATTGATGTTTCTCTCTCTCTCTCTTTCTCCCTCTTTTCCCTCTCTAAAAAGAAATAAATAAAATCTTAAAAAAAAATTACATTTATTTATTTTTAGAGAGAGGAGAAAGAAGGGAGAAAGAGAGAAAAATATCAATGTGAAAGAGAAACATCTATTGGTTGCCTCCTATATGCCCCCATGACTGGGGACTAAACCCCAAACCAGCCATGTGCCCTGACTGATATTGACCCCATAAATTTGTTTTCTGGGATGATGACCAACCAACTGAACCACACCTGTCAGGGCTAAAATTAATGTATTAATTCATTAAAAATAATAAGATAATTAACATTTTTTATGAAACATAGCTAAATTTTCCAAAACAAAAATGTATTATTGAGAAGAGTGACATTATTTTACATTTTTGCAAATTTATTTAATGTCTGTTTTAATAAAAACAACTGGATTCTCTTCTACTGTATTCAATTTGTTGTGACTTATTCTGGTTAAAGTACATGAAGAAAATCTAGTCATACAGTTATGTGATTGGAAAAAGTAGTATTTAAATAGACTTTTTAGGTAATTTATGTATACTCTTTTAAAAAAATTTTATTGATTGATTTTAGAGAGGGGGAAGGGAGAGGGATAAACATCAACTTGTTATTCCACTTATTTATGTATTTATTAATTGATTCTTGTATGTGCCCTGACCCTGAACAGAGATTGAATCTGCTACCAGTGACAAATCAGGATGATGCTCTAACCAATTGAGCTGCCTGGCCAGAGCTAACAGACATACCTTGCTTTCCTCTTGCCAGCCAACTTTCCCAGGGCCTAGACCTTGTCTCTGATACCTGTAGCTCCTAGACAGGTCATGCCCCTCAAATGAACTGAAACCCAAAAATGCAGAATTGTCATACACTAAACTTGAGGTGTCACAAAAGTTTGGACACTTCAGTGACTGTCTTCATTGACCAGGTGAACCATATGAATACACATGCTAATTTACACTACCAGGTAGGTGGCTCCTTCTGTGGCCAGCTCCACTGTTGGATCACCTTTCTAGCTTCATTATCTACCTGCTCCTGCTTCCTCCTTTTTGCCCACCACCCACTGAAGTCTTAGTATGCTCTACAGACCAGCCTACACAAATTTGACAATTTTCACTGCTTTCAACAGGCTAGGTCAGCCTCAATGAGACAAAATCATGAATTATTATTTCTTTTTTTATTTTTTTTAATTAATTAATTTATTTTTAGAGAGGGAAGGGAGGGAGAAAGAGAGAGAAAGAGAAACATCAATGTGCGGTTGCTGGGGGACATGGCCTGCAACCTAGGCATGTGCCCTGACTGGGAATCGAACCTGCGATGCCTGGTTCGCAGCCCGCGCTCAATCCACTGAGCTATACCCGCCAGGGCAAAATCATGAATTATTAAAAGAAGGTCTTATGATGCTTGTTGAATATCCACAAGTTATTGTCTCATTCACTGTCAGGAGACAGAACTGGAAGACCTTGTTTTGTCCTCCAAATGTTTACATTCTAATTGGACACTCATATTTGCATGTGTACATGCACATGCATACCTGCGCAGATGATATAAATGATAAGTGGATTAAAACCAACAAAAAGTGCCAGAGGAGTTCAGAGCAGATGGTAGGTAGAATAGTAAATATTTTTAAATATTACTCTTTTAAATTGTGGTAAATATAACTTCTTACAGCTGAGTTCATAGGGTCAAGTTTACTGACACTACATGCATCACCTTGTTTAATGCATGATGACCTTATGAGGTAGATGATATTATCATTCCCATTTTAAAGATGAGGAAGCTGAGAGGATAGATGATTTGCTTTATGTACAGCTAGTAAATGGCAGAGCCAGGATTCGAACTATCTCTTTAAAAGCTTGTGATCTTAGCCAGCACATGGTTCTGTGTGTGTGACTCAGTATAGATGATTTCCCCGTCTTTTTACTCTCTCTGTTCATCTTACTATGAAGGTACCAACACTGTGCCACCCTGAAGCTGCTTTCTAGGATATTGATTTTAAACTGTTTAGTAAGAAACAAAAGACTCAGTAAGGAACTTTGACCTTTCTCCCCTTTCCTGTCTAAGAGATTCAGACAGAGAAACCTGCTTCAGGAAGGAAGGTTTAAGATGTTGCCTTAGCCAAATTCAAATTAAGTATAGTTAAATACGAGGACTTCAGGCTGGTGCCTGTTAGCTAAATGAATAACCCCTGTGCTCCATTGTTTCTGAGTGGCTTAGCAAGGATTTTCCTATCATGTGTGTTCCCCTCTTCTGCAACTACCTGTAAATCACCCATTCTTAATTCTGAAATCTAATACCCTGTCCCCTCCCTTCTCCTTTGACAAAAAATACCCAATGTTACCTCACCGTCTTTGGAATTTTCAGGGATGATCGTGCCTATGTGAATTCCTCATGCGTATGTATTAAACTTATATTTTCTCCTATTAACTTGTCTCTCTTAATTTGGTTATGAGTCCGGCCTGAAAGAACTAAAAAGGTGAGAGGAAGAGTATTAATATTTGTTTTAGCTCCCACAGTATTAACCTCCCTGGTCATAGGCTCAGAAAGAAAGAAAATAAGATGCTTAGTTGTCTTATATTTACCTAGTTGTTTCTGGGCTAATCTGGCCCTGGCAAGAAATTGCTTAGCAGATTCCTGGATTCCTGCCTGGAATAATCCCTAGAAAGAAGAATGGTAGATGTTGAATGAAGATGGTAAGTGCTGATGCATTTGTTGTGAGACTGCCCAGGGAGCCTACAGGATGGCATAGGTGGTATATGGCTCATCTCCCCACTCCCTGGGCCTCAGACCTGAAAGGAGGGCTATGATCAAGATGTGTAGTCTTGGGACCTGGCTAGTGTTGCTCAATGGATTGAGTGCCAGCCTGTGAACCAAAGGGTCACCGGTTCGATTCCCAGTCTAGGGCACATACCTAGATTGCAGGAAGGGGGGAGGTGAGAGGTAACCACACATTGATGATTCTCTCCCTTTCTTTCTCCTTCCCTTCTCCTGTTTCTAAAAATAAATAAATAAAGTCTTTAAAAAAAAGAGATGGTGCCTTGGAAAGCTCTAAGGAAGGGGTAATTAGACCTTGTGAATATAGGTTCAAAGACATAGCCCTATCAAAATGAAGTGAATGTGTTTCTTGTCTGGCATTCCTTTAATTATAGATACACAATATCCCTAACTGGCATACTCCAAATATTCCAAAGCACTCCACAACTTGGAAGACTGTAGTGGTTTTAAAATATGTCTACAAATCATACTCTTTAACACTCTCCCTATCAAGAGTGGATTCTAATCCTCCTCTGTAATATGGCCTGGCCTTAGTGACTTACTCCATGGAGTTGAGCATGGCAGAGCAGTAGCTAGGTTGGAAAAGGAAATGAAGCTTCTTCTTGCTTATCTCTCGGGCCACCCACCCTGGAACTCAGCTGTCGTGCTGTGAGGTAGCCCAGGCCATGCAAGAACTAAGTGTATGTATTCTGGCCAACAGCCCTACTGAGTTCCCAGCTGACGGCCTTCTGTTGCCAGACATGTGAGAGAAGTCTTGGAGGAGACTGCTGCCCTAGTCACCACCTGACATCAATTGCGTGAGAAAACTCAAGTAAGAACCTCTTAAGTTAGTCTAGCCAACACCTAGAACCATGAGAGATAATAATAATAAAATGATTGTTGCTGTTTTATACCACTAGTTTTGGGGAAGTTTTATTGGCAGTAAGAAAACTCAAGCTCCTTCCTTAATTGTGCTACAAGCAGTTGCCATTCATTAATTTAATAAATATGAGGAGGGGAGGGGAGGGGAGGGGATGGGGAAAAGCAGACAACTGTACTTGAACAACAATAAAAAATAAATAAAATTTAATAAATATGTAGAGTACCTTCTCTGTGCCTTGCCAGTCCCACTGTGTTCCTCTTCCCTTCCTTAATGGTAATGATTATGTTCTGAGGTTCAAGAATGGAGTCAAGTCCTTGAAAACAAAGGCTCCAGTCCTTATGGTATCCCCAGCCTCACAATTTACCCAAGAGCTCAAGTGTCAGTCTCTCCCACGTTCGGGCAAGTCATGTCTGGTGCTGCTGAGGCATTCATTGTGCAACTCATGATGGAAGCAATCTGATTGAGAGCCTGAACTGGGCCAGTTGACATTGTTATAGGGCATTGGCTTTTGGTGGCTGTGAGGCTCTTATGGCTTATTGTGTCTACAGTGGCTACTACAGGAAATGGGAAAAGAATAGACATATGAGAGAAGGAACAGGGGTAGAATAATTTATAGAAACAGGAAAAGGAGGAAAAAGAGGAAGAAGAAGCCTAGAGGAGAAGGAAGAGGAGAGAGAGAAGGGGTTATGCTAACAGAGGAGATAGCCAGAAAGAGAACGGCTATATTTTAAAACATGCAAACACTGAAAGAGAAGCTCTTAGTCAATAAGAACCAAAATATATTTCACACTTACTATGTGCTATTGCTCTAAGTGCTTTAAGTATGACATCATTTAATCTATTCCACATCCCTATGAAGTAGGTATTATTACTATCCGTGCCCCATTTTGCAAGTAGGGAAACTCAGAGACAGGCTAAGTAATTTGCCCAACTGAGTAATAGAGCTGGGAATCAACCCCAGCCAGTCTGACTCCAGAACCTGTGCTCTTAATGACTGAACATTTTTTTCTCATCATAGGCAATGTTTTTGAGGCTGCCTCTTTGAAAATAAAAGCATATTTGTTCTTTCGCGAAAGAATGAGGATGGAAGAAAAAAAAAGAGGGGTGGAGGTAGGCGAGGACAAGGCCAGAGATGAAAGAAACAAGGACCATAAAATCAGAGACAAGAGAAAAAAAGTTGCAGGACAGAATATATATAACATATGATTCTATTTATAAATTGAGGCACACACATTTTTTTTAAAGAATAAAAAAGATATTTTTGACTTACTGGTTTCCTGAACTGTCTGATTAGTTTTTGTCTGTTTGTTGTTACCTTTATTTTTCAGAATACTATTCATATCAATGGTGGTGAGAATGTTGTTCCTTGGGGAAGAAAAAAGTCCTAAATTCCCTAATTCAAAATCTAACAGATTTGGGGGCTGCTGAGTGTTTCTACAGCCAGTCAGGAGGCTTGAGAGACAAACCTTTTTGCTGGAACTTCCTCCCTCTGACTCTTCAGTGTGTATCTGAGACTTGGCTCCTTGCATACTTAGAAGAACAGGATGTCCTGACTTAAGTAATAAAGGCAGCCATGTGAGACCTCCAAATGAGGGTCCCCACTGCTTTTCCTGTGACCTGAATTAGCACCTCTATTCAAAAACAAGATCCACTTTGGGATTCTCTGTTGTTCTCAAAAGATGGACCCCAAACAGCTGGGCCAATGAGAGGACAGTCACCCAATGCCTTCTTTGAGCCTAGAGCAAAGGTACCTGGCTCATCACCGTGGCTCAGTGGGCTCCATGGATAGGTGTGTGATTTTGTCACGTCTTGTAGTCGGGTTTTGCCCAGCTGCCTGTGCTGTGCTTTCCTACCTCATCCCAAGTACCTTACTGTGAACTATGAGTGTGTACTCCTTAGCTCTCCAATGCCAGTCATTACTCTCTACAGACACAATCCTGGCTGCTACTGGGTCTGAGCTTGTGTTCATTGGCAGCTGGGGGCCAAAGTGTGAATCTTCTTTTGATGATAGCACTTAAATTATCAGGGGCCCCAGGGGTACCAACAAGCACCACTAAATAACGTAAATCATTATTATCATTATGTAAGTAACCAATGATAAAAATATTGTGCTGGGACAGAAGAAATTGATGCATTAGAAATAAGATGTTTTTGAGCCCTGGCTGGTGTAGCTCAGTGGATTGAGCGCAGGCTACGAACCAGAGCATCACAGGTTCGATTCCCAGTCAGGGCACATGCCTGGGTTGCAGGCCACGGCCCCCAGCAACTGCACCTTGATGTTTCTCTCTCTCTCTCTCTACCTCCCTTCCGTCTCTAAAAATAAAAAATAAAAAAACATTTTTTAAAGAAATAAGATGTTTTTTAAGGAGTCAGAAAACAGGAAAACTTCTCGAGTAGTCCCCAGTCCTTTTGATTCTCTCAGTCTGTCAGTGGCTAGCTAGAAGACAGATAGAGTAATCAGAAGACTCTGGAGTCACCATGGGACTTAACTGCCCTCCTCCCTAAGAAACAGAAAACCAGAAGGATCTTCTCACTTGGTTACCCCATAGGAAGCATCTAAACATCTAACTAAACAGTGTGTATATTAGGATGTGTCTATGGTAAGTTATAACAAAACCATGGACACATCCTTATTTCCATACAGGAGGATTATACTGATTTTCTCAAATACAGAAGCTATAGAAAGACTTAATGGGAGTTCAGTAGCCTGAGAAACTAATGGAGATTCAAAAGCTGTCATCACAATGCAGAATTTTGGTCTTCTGGCCAAGATGGAGGCATAGGTAGATACATATTCCTTCCTTGCACAACCGAAAAAAGGACAACAACAAATTTAAAAACAAGAAACAACCACAATTACCTGAAAATTGAACTGTATGGAAGTCTGATAACCAAGGAGTGAAAGAAGAAACATTCATTCAGATGGGCAGGAGGGGCCCAGAGGACACATGGCAAGGTGGTGGACCAGGCAGATGATGCGACAACTAGAAGAGCAGGATATCCCACATTTGCTGAAAGTAAGCCAGAAGGAACAACTGGGGAGTGAGACAGATGGAGTAACCCATGGTTCCAGTTTGGGGAAATAAAGGCTCAAAACCTCTGGCTATAAAAATGTTTGGGGTGGCAGGAGAAACTCCCAGCCTCACAGGAGAATTTGTTAGAGAGACCCACGGGGTCCTAGAACACATACAAGCTCTCCCAACTGGGAATCAGCACCAGAAGGGCCCAATTTTCTTGTGGGTAGCAGGGAAAGTGACTGAAAGCAGGGTTAGTTAGAGCCAAGCAAGAGGCACTGTTCCTTCTGACCCCTTCCCCACACATGGCACCACAATGCAGCAAAGTAGGTTGCCCTGCCTTGTCAAATACCTAAGGCTCTGCCCCTTACAATATAACAGGTGTGTGAAGATAATGAAATATAGCCCAAATTAAAGAACAGATCAAAGATCCAGAAAAAGAACTAAACAATGAGGAGATAGCCAACCTATCAGGTGCGGAGTTTAAAACACTGGTAAGCAAGATGCTCACAGAAATGATTGAGTATGGATGCAAAGTAGAGGAAGAAGTGAAGGCTGTGCAAAGTGAAATAAAGCAAAATATACAGGGAATCAACAGTAAAGGAAAGGAAACCAGGACTCAAGTCAACAATTTGGAACAGAAGGAAGAAATAAACACTCAACCAGAATAGAATAAAGAAACAAGAATTTTTCCTGGCTCGTGTGGCTCAGTGGATTGAATGCTGGCCTGCAAATCAAAAGGTTACAGGCTTGATTCTCAGTCAAAGCACATGTCTGGGTTGCAGGACAGGTTTCCAGTGGGGGTCGTGTGAGAAGTAACCATACGTTGATGTTTCTCTCCCTTTCTTTCTCCCTCTACCCCTACCTAAAAATAAATAAATAAATAATCTAGAAAGAAAGAAACAAACAAACAAGCAAGAATTTTAAAAAATGAGGAGAGGCTTAGGAACCTCCAGGAAAACATTAAAGGTTCCAACATCCAAAGCATAGGGGTGCCAGAAGGAGAAGAGGAAGAGCAAGAGATGGAAAACTTGTCTGAACAAATAATGAAGGAGAACCTTCCCAATCTGGTGAAGGAACTAGAAATCCAGGAAATTCAGGAAACTCAGAGTGTCCCAAACAATTTGGACCCAAGGAGGAACACACCTAGACACATCATAATTAAATTACCCAAGATGAAAGATAAGGACAGAATCTTAAAAGCAGCAAGAGAAAAGGAGAAAGTTACCCACAAAGGAGTTCCCCTAAGACTATCAGCTGATTTCTCCAAAGAAACCTTACAGGCAAGAAGGGGTTGGAAAGAAGTATTCTAAGTCATGAAAGACAAGGCCCT
>PVIA01009510.1:0-60590 GCA_004024845.1 Tonatia bakeri | reverse complement strand
AAAAAAAAAAAAGAAAAGACTGAATTGGGGTGTGAGATCATATACCTCTGGGCCTTTATGTTTACATTTAATCATTTTTGTCTTTTCACCCCATTTGAGACACATTCGGTCTGTTTCTGCAACAACATTGACACCCTGCCTTTGGCGGACGTAATGGTGTATGAGAGGCTCTCGCTAATGGCATTTCTGCCCCCGTTTGACGAGTGTCTCGGTCTCCTGTGCTGCGGAGCAAGCAGCCGCAGGAGGAGTTGAAGCAGTGGAATCAAGCAGTAAGGACTTACCTCCGCGTTCGTGGGTTTTCCCACTGACGGACGGTGCACACAGCATCTGGGCGGATCTGGGTGGGGCCGAGCCAGTGGCGCTGGTTCAGACCGTGGGTCTGGCCAAACCTGGGTCCAGCCCGCAGGGTGGGCTCTGGTCTAGCTCCTGGGTCAAAGGAACAGACAGAAGCCTCCTGGGGATGCTCAGGTCCTGGCAGGTCACCAGAGCACATAAGCAAGCACAGTGACAACCCAACTGCATTGCAAGTCCCTGCCCCTGCCACAGCAGCCAGCGTCCCATCGGCCCAGGCTGCACAAACAGTTGAGCAAAGTGAGGGCGTGGGAGGGTGGGAGGCAGAGCCCCTGACTGGGGCCTAGGGGCTGGACCTCTTTCAGTCTGCCACGGCAGAGGACGCCGTTCTCCTGCATCTCACCGGACTCTAGTCTTCAGAGTCAAGGTCACCTCTCGGTTCACGACCTACACTGCCACCAAAGCAGGCCTTCTGGAAGGTTCTGGCCGGTGACCTCCTGAGCACAGATGCCTTGTTCTTCTGTTTCTGGAGGTGTGTCTGTTTTCAAACCACAGTGTGTGAGCCACTCGGCTCACTGTTTGTCCCGCTGGGGGAACTCTGTGGCAGTTCCGTGCTTTGTGGGGTGACATGTCTCTCTCTGGGACTTTCTCTCCTTCTCTGTAAAGGGGCCTAGTTCTTCATCACGTGGCGTGGGACAGCTTCTCCCTAAACGCAGAGGGTTGCAGTTAGCAGTCTGCAGGCTGCACTGACCTGTCCCCCATGCGGGGCCCTCCTGGCCCCCAGGCGGTGGGTGGTGGCGCCGACCAAGATGGCAGCCTTATCCCAGCTCCCTTCAGAGCAGGGGACTGTGAACGAGTTGGGGTGCCGGTCCTGCTCCGAGGGCCCCTGGCTGCTGAGACCCCGCACCGAGCAGCGGGTTAGAGGAGCGGGCCGACGATGCGGAGGCTTGTTCTCCAGGAAGGGTCTGGAGTGAGTGGTCCTGCGCTCCAGAGTGGCTGAAGTCTCTGACCGGCATTTGGCCTGGGGGAGAAGCCTGGGGGTGTGTTGACATATCAGGTGTTGCCGTCACCAGGTTTAATTCATTTTGGGAAGCCTTTGTTGAGCCTGCAATGCGCCAGGATGCCTGCTGGGACTGAGGCACAGGGGAGCACAGGCAGGTGCAGACCCTGTCCCTGTGGGGCTTTGGGTCTGGCAGGGGGATGAGGGCATTCAGTAAACAGGCCTGGTGGGAATCAAGCAAAGGAGAGAGGGGACTTGGGGGTGTGCTTATGAGCTTTTGTATCTTGTCTGAAAGGGCAAGCAGTTCTTTTCCCTTTTTGCAGCAAATACGAAGGGCTATGTTGCCTGGGAACTCGCCGCCTTTCCATCTGGGGAAGGGAAACCCCACTTCCCGAGAGGGAAAGCTTTGGGAGGCATATGGCCGGCATCCACCTCCAGCCTATGACCTGCTGACCTGCTGGCTCCTCCCCAGGGAAGGAAAAGTGATTGGCATCTAGTGAGTGAATTGGGGGAAAGGGAACCAGAGGTGGTGATGAGTTGTAGGGCCCCCTGAGCAGAGCTGAGACCTGTTTGGGACCTGAGGGTCCGGAGAGTGAAGTGACTTGGCCTCCTCTGTGTGTGGCATAGACAAGAAGGGCACCCACCTCTCCCAATTCCCTGCATGCACAAAGGAGGGGCCCGTTAGCAGCGGTGATGGCAAGAGAGGTGGGCTGGGACCAGGCAGAGTCAGAGCAAGGCCCTGAGCATGATGGGTGGAACGGGGAAGCACCCCTGTGGGAGCCTGAGGGCGAAGGGGCAGATGGCCAGGATGGGGTCCCAGCTCAGGCGCCGCGTGGGACAATGCCGGCGTCCGAGGCCTCAAGAGGGGCCAGCCTACTCAGAGTTGGAGCTGGAGGACCCCCCCAGGGTTTCCCCGAGCAGCTGTGCAAACATCCCCCCAGGAATTCTAGGGCAGAATTTACGCCGTGGGGTCTTCAGGCTGAATCTAGTCTGACGATGTGTTTTGTTTAACTCGCACAATTTTTAAAGCTGAAAGAAATTAAAACTAGCTGAAGGGATAAACAGAGGAGGACTGTAAGTAAAAGTCTGGATATCAATTTTTTTTCTTTTAAGAGAAAAAAGTCAGGAATTTCGGGGCCCACGTTCCTGATTGGCAGTAATCTCTCGGAGCTGAGCCTGGGTCACCCCCTTAGCTGAAGCTGGTTCTCTCAGCCTGCCACTGTCCCCAGGGGTCTGTCTGTTTTGAAGATACCCTCAGCTTCCCTTCTGGCACCGGCCTGGACCCAGAGGGCATTTGAGTTTGCAGTCCCCTGTTCTACTCAGAATCCTGGGTTAGAGATGCTTTTGAGATTTTAATGTAAGATAAGAACTTCTCCAGAAGGGTGTGTCTTGCACTTTGAACTTTTGCATAAAAGTATAGGTGGTCCCCACACACCCAAAGCTGTCTAGAACCTGGGCCCCAGGTTAAAAACCCGTGCTTGGAAGAAAAGGCTCTCTCAGTTTCTTTGCAACTTTACTTACTGGGGCACTTGACAGTTTATAAGGCATGCAGCCCTTTTCCTTGGAAAGCAGCTCCCCCTACCCCCATGCCCTCTGTGGGCAGGGGGCAGGGCTCATCCACCCTCCCGTGCAAAGGAAGAAGGGGGCCCAGGGGCCCAGAGCCCCAGGTGACACGCTCAGGGCTGCACAGCTGGGGGCGGAGCGGCTGGTGCTCAGCTCACCCCACGATTCCCGGCTTCAGACCTAGTTCCCATCCCACCATCTCCTGTTTGCCACTCAGTTATAAATAGCTCAAGGAAGATTTTATTTCCAGCTTCGAGGTGACATGGGCTGTCAGCAACACCACAAAACACTTCATTGATGTTTTAAGGGGGTGGGGAAGAGGAAATAAAATCGCTCATTTGCCCAAAGCAATGTTCACCGAGCTGAAATCTGCTGACTCTCCGTGGGACTCTCTGCTTTTCCCCGGTGAACAGGTTTGCGCATGGGGAACCCAGGTGGCCTTCAGGCTGAATGGCCACCCTCTGCCTCCCCAGTTGATTCAGTCAATGCCACAGCCAAGGAGGGTCAGGCATCCTTGCTCCTCCCCTCTCCTGCCTGCGGAAAGCCAGTGAGTGGGATCAGGGTTGTGGGGCGGGGGGCCTTTCCTAATCGCACTGGGGGCCTGTCTGCAAAGGGTAAGCGATTGTTTTTCTGTTTCGTTGAATGTCGGGGCAAAGGCGGGGGGAGGAGGCATTCCTCCTCACGCTGAGTCTTCCTGACAGGAGAAGAAATCACAGCTGACCCTTCGCCATCACGGAGAGATGTTGTTTTAGAGGCTGGCATGCTTCTCCCTGGTGCTTTGGCCGGGGGGCCCGGGGGCCTGGGAGCAGAGAGTGGGAGTGGGAGGAGGGTCACACACAGAGAAAGGGGAGGGCGAAGTCACCGGTGTCATTAGCGGGTCTCAGGCCCAAAGCCCAGTGCAGAGTGGTGCTGAGTGAAGGGTGTGTGGACCCCGTCAATAGCCTGGAAGATTCCACACCTGTAGTGGCTCAGGCAGCCAAGAGCCGTGTGGTGCTGCCCTATGTCGGCGAGCCTGAGGTCGTACAGAGCAGTTGCTGAGCCTGGCGGTGTGGCCCAGGTCAGGTTACGGTTTTTGCCTCCTTGCCTCAGGGAGCTAAGCATGGCCTAGAGAGAGGTCCAGTCCCTAGAGGAGAGGACGCAGGGGCAGAGATCTAGACAGGGATGGGTGGGGGGATGTATGGGGTGATGGGTCGGGGGATGGGTGGGGGGATGGGTGGAGGGAGGAGGCAGGGGGATGCTGTCTGCTTCAGGGTCTGGTCCAGAGAGGGCTCAGGTCTGAGAAGAGAAAACCACTGGAGAAAGAAGGGACAATGAGACCTGAGCGTAGGGCCAACCTTCACCTTAGCTCTCTCTCATCCCTTTGGACTCTCAGGAGGAAGAGAAACAAGAGAGATTCTGAGCCTCCCCTTTGAACCCCGCTCTGAAATCCCACCCCTGGCACATTTGGCCCATTGTCCTGGAATCTGCCAACCAGATCAGCCTTTTTCCCCCTTGGAGAGGCAGATAGGGTAGGCAGGAGCAGAGGGAGACCCAGAATGTAGCAGAGATACCATTTGCTGTCCCTGCACCCACCTTCTCCCTGAGCCTGAGAAATCCTTGGCACCAGATCTGGGTGCAGAAAGGGAGCCGGCTTCTTTCAGTCTGCCCCTCCTGGACACTGGGACCGTGGGACCGGGGGAGGGTCGGTGTGTGACACAGCCTGGTCCTCTCCCGGGGCTCCTGCTCCTCCTCCCTGTGGTCGCCAGGGTGTTGCTTTCCTGCTCCACGTGCGGTTCCGTGTTTGAAACCCAGACCCGGTCACCCCTTGCTTGTTATCTTCCTGGAGGGTTGTGAAGGAGACCCAGGTGCCTGCACGTGCTTTGTAAAACAGTAAGGACGCACGTGCAAGGCTGTTGTTATCGTTGTTGCTTTTGATGCGTGGCTGTATTTTGTCAAGCAATTCTTTCCCTGATTTCCCTCCATGTTCTCGGGCCATGAGATTTGGGTTAGGGTACCCACCCCCCACCGGTTTCAGGAGGAACCCAGGCCTGACTGATTGTCAAGTTCTGTTTCCCTGGACCGGCAACTGGGTTGGGTTCCATTAGAGTGTTCTCAAGTACTCCTGTGCCCAAGTGGGGGGTGGGGCCTTCTGCTGTGATGACAAGCTGCAAGCATTGCGTAGGGAGCCAGTATAGGGGGTCAGTTGGGAGTGTGGCTCTGGAGTCCAACTTGGGTTCTTATTCCGACTCTGCCATTCACTAGCTGTGTGATGTTGGTCAAGTTACTTAACCTTTTGGTGCCACAGTTTTGTCATCTATGAAAAGGGGTTGCAATAGAATTCAGTTTATGGTATTGTTGAGAATTTTAAATGACTGCATGTTTAGGAGATATTTGGAATACTGTCGGGGTGAGTGAGTACTTAATGACAGCCAACAGAGGCCTGAGATGTGGGAAGACTGAGTCCTCATGTTATCATGGGAGACCTGGACCCAGCAATGCCTGAAACCAAATATCCCTAGAATTTCTTTCTTTTTTTTATTTGAGATTTTATTTATTTATTTTTAGAGTGAGGGAAAAGGAGGGAGAAAGACAGGGGGAGAAACATCAATGTGTGGTTGCCTCTTGTGCACCCCCTACTGGGGACCTGTCCCACAACCCAGGCATGTGCCCTGACTGGGAATCGAACCAGTGACCCTTTGGTTCATAGGCCAGCACTCAATCTACTGAGCTGCAGCAGCCAGGGCAACGTCCCTAGAATTTCTTAATGAATCCAGTTAGTGTTGAGTTTCTGTCACTTGCAACTGGGAGTCTTGACTGTTGTAATTATTTCCCCATAAGAAGATCATTACTAGAACTTTTTGTGATTGCCTTTTTTCTTTAGGCTAAGTTCACGTTCCTTAGCTAGGCTCCAGGAGTCCATGACCTGACATCTGTGTAATGTCTAGGCCTCCTGTTTCTCTGTTTCCACTTGCATCCCACGTTCTGCCTCTCCAGACTTCCAGAGCCCTCCCCTCTGTGACTCTGCACATGTAGTGGCCACTTCTGGAGATGCTCCCGCCCCCTGGGCTGCCCCTTTCTTGGGTGCTCTTGCTTTGAGTTCTCCTGAACCCTTCCGAGACTCGATGAGCCGCCCCTCCTTCAGCCTTGCTCACCAGGCACGCAACCAGCGATGATCCTCACCCACACCCTGAGCCTGGGGTTTCCTTGTGGGCAGGGGCCACTTAGACAGGAGAAATGGCTCTCCTGTGTTCCCAGGGCCTGGCACAGAGTGTGCTGCGAACAGGTGCTCACCACGCATCCAAGGGAGGACTCAGAACACTGTGAGGGGGAGAGAAACAGAGGACAGGTGAGGAGTGCCAGCACTCTGATATGCTATAGCCCCTTGTGTCACTTGCCAACAAATCGAGACTCTGGGGCACCAAAGGCGACAGCACGTTCGGGAGTTCCACAGGTGGGGCCCCGCCGAACACCTGCTGACTGGTGGCTTCTTTGGCTGTGTCATTGATGGGGAAGTAGGCTTCTACCTGGCAGGTGCTTCAGTCCATAAAAGCCCCAAACTCCTATCAGCCCTGATGTGCCCAGGGAGTAAGATGCCCGTTAGAGGGACGGGAACTCTGCTCTGGTGCAAGCCAAGATGTAAAAGGCCCTTGTAGCCCTTATTTATACAGTTTGGGTTCCCCTTTCTCCCTGGATGAGAACTGGACAGCTTGCTGATCCTAAATACAAATGAATTTTGTGCTGTGCTCTGCCTCCTGGCATGAAGTGCTTAATAAATGTTCCCATATTTCCATGGGGAAATCTCTCTGCCCACTAATGTCTGTCAGCATCCATCAGGATCACCTAGCCTGAGGGGCCTCGGTGCTGAGCTCCTTCCCTGGAAACCAGCTCCTTGGGAAGCCGAGGGGCCCCTATGGGGCTGCACCTGCTGGGCATCTCCACTGGGAGGTACCAAAGAGGTGCCTCACGGCAGGCATCAGGACCAGCCTCTCGCAGGCAGACTGTGCACCTGGGAGGCACAGCCCTTGGTAGAGGCCTGGACAACCGCCAGGCCATGGGATGGCTGAGCTACAGAGTGCCAGGTCTCATCAGCATCGTAGTCAGACCAGCCCCCGTCTCTTTTATAGCTCAGACCAGCCCTGAAGGGTTTGTGTCAAAGGAGTTCTGCTGATTCAGAAGAAAGGTTTGAAATCCAGATCTAGTTCAACCCTTACCTTTACCCAGTGAATAGACACAGCCTGGGGATGCTGAGGGTGGGGGCCGAGGAGGTAGCTACCACAAGGTCAACGAGAAAGTCAGGGGCAGACCTGGGGCATGAGCCCGGCTCTCCTGATCCTGCAGGCGGCATTTCTGCTTGGTTGTTGCTTCTGTTGGTTTTTAAAAACTGTTCACATCCCACGCCCACCTGTTTCGTACGTTAATGCTCAAGCAGCCACCGCTGTGTGCGGACCTCGGGGATGGTAAGGGCGGGACAGTGATGGGGACTGAATCTCCGAAAGGCAGGGAGACCCACGCAGGCCGGGCATCAGTGAGAAATGTCGCAGTCTCCCATGCGTGCACCTGGGGGATAGTCATGGGTTGCGTATCATGCACCCAGGGTTCGGGACGAGACGAGAGGGAGCTCCTCGTCTTAGAGAGCTGACGTTCCGGTGGGGGAGGGGGAAGAGGCAGGTAAGGAGACCTAGCAGTAACATGCTTACAGCTTTGTGTAATGCAGTGGAGGAAGGAAATGGTGCGTGGTGATGGGGGTCAGAGTGGCGGGGGACGAGCTTCACAGGACGGTCACCTAATGGCTTCCTCCGACAAGGGACCTTTGAGTTGGGGCCCCAGAGTGAGAAATCAGGCAGCTCACTGCAGGGAAAAGCAGCCTGGGCCAAGGCCTTTAGGCAGACCTGGTGTCACTGGGGAGGGGTGAGTGTGGCCCCCTGGCCTCTGCGTTCTTCCACCTCTGCCTCTCAGTGGTTGCCCAGCCACCCCCAGCCTCTCACCCCAGCGCCACACTCGGGCCCTCGTTCCACCTCTGAAACCTCCAACAGGACCATCGTGCAGTCTGGCCACCACCGCCCACCCTTCCAGACTGTGTGCTTTGTGTCCCAGCTCCGAGACAGCCTCTATTCGAACAACCAGATCGGGGAGCCTTCCTGTGTCTGCTCTGCACTCTCTTCGTCTCCTCCCGCGAGGGTGGTCCCAGCGTCCCTCGGAGCTCTTGTGACCTGGGTTATGGGACTTACTGCTGTGCTTGGATGATTCTTCCAGAATCTTTATATGATATAACGCCTCCCAGCCTTGCCACGCCCCCCTACGAGCTCCTGTGACTTTTCTCTGCTTCTCCCCCAGCCGCATGTCTTCCTCTCCCATTTCCTCTTCTGCGTTCTCCATTAGTGCTGAATCTGACCGCTCACTCTGCGGCCCCTGCTTTGTCAGGTCACCGTCAACCCGAGCTGGCAGGTCCAGGGTCTGTCCTCTGATGTCACCTTTATTTCCTGGATCATTCCACATGGCTGGTTACTCTCCTCGCTCCCAGGCCGTCCCCCCTGCCCCGCCCCCAGTCTGCTCTGCTGGGTCCCCCTCGCCTGCTCTGGGTCTGGATGTTGGACCACTCCAGGGCTGAGGCCTGGGTCCCCCTTTCTTCTCTACCTCCTCACTCTACGTAGGTGAGCTCATGCATGTCCACGGCTTTAAATACCATCTCCATGATAATGACTTCCAAGCTTACACCCCGCACTGACTCTGGAGCTGCAGACTCATACATCCCGCAGCAGCTCCACGTCTCCACTCGGATGACTAACTAACAGGCCTCTCAACTTAACACATCACAGACGTCTTGGCTTTCCCACTTCCCCCCAGTTGTTCCTCCTCCCTCACTTCACCGTCTCGGTACATGTCATCTTCCCTCCCTGATTGCTCAAGCCCAGTCCCAGGGTTATCTTTAATTTGTCTTAGCATTTCACCCCACACCCTGCCCACGGGGAGACCTGTGGGTGCTGCCCGCCCGTCAGAGCAGCTCTGGGTCTGTCCAGGGCTCTGCACCTCCCCGGCTGCTGCAGATGCCCAGCTCCACCATCGCTCCCCTCAGCGTCTACAACAGGCTCCCAGCAGTTGCTGTGCTGCCTGTGCCGTCTTCTGGAATCTACCCTCCAGACGGCAGGCTGAGTGTCCTTCTAAGTTGGATCTCCTCACTAGTTCGAGACCTTGAGTAACTCGCAGTTATACTTGCATTGGAAGGATTTGCTGTGCAACAAGTCCTTCTGTGAGCCGGCCCGCCCACTTCACACTTGTCTGCTGCGCTGGCCTCTCCTTTCGTTTTCTTCACTCTGGCCTTCTTTTTGCTCCCTCCCTCCCTCCCTGCATCCTTCAGCCCTCCCTGCCTCCTTCCCTTCTTCTAAAGATTGAGTCAGTCTCCACCTGAGAGCCTGTATGAATTTCCTTTGCCTGTGTAACACATTGCCACAAATTTACCAGCATGCACAGTGAGTCTGCAAAGTTGGTTGCTTCTTTCCTCTGGTTCCCTGTTTGTCGTGGGGAATCGGCCATGTCGGGGGTGTGGGGTGGGCAACGGGGACAGCTTAACAGAGGGGCCTGGAGGGAACCGACTAAAGCAGTCCGGAACTGTTCCCTGCCCCAGCCCCTTCACGGAGAAACAGTCTGTGACAGGTTGGGCGTTGGCAGCCACAAGGCTGTGGAGGACAGAAGGCAGTAGAAATGTTACATCAAGATGATCTCACCGACCTGAGAGCACCATGGTGAGGAGTTGCTCTTGCCCTGTCATCGTCACGAGGGTGTTAGTGCCGAGGCAGGGAGTCACTTTGGAGGGAGGAGGGATGTCATATCTGTGGGCATGCTGGCACGTGGGTCAACCCAGGAAAGACAGCAGGGCTGGCTGACATGCGTGCTGTGCCAGCTGCTGGAGGGATGGTGGCGTGGGAGGCAGGTGGGAAGGGCAGCCTGCTTTCCTGTGGGGATGTCTGCGCTCAGGCAGGGCACCTGGCCTGCCCCCACCCTCAGCACCAGCCAGGACGAGCAACTTGCAGGTCCCTAACATGGTGGCTCTAGCCAACCATCTGCCTGGAAGCCTTTCCTCTCCCCGGCTCCTTGGAGAAGCCCTGCAGAGTCTCCGGGCCTTGACTCAGGCCCGTAGGTCTCAGGCATCTCCAAGTGTGTCTGAACAGCTGCTGAAAGTGTGGTGCTGTTTTGTGTTCCCACACTTGTGGTGTTTCTTCCAACCGGAGTGTCCCTATACGTGCTGAGCACCTTAGTGACTGGCAAATTAATTTTAAGCATTCTGCATTTAGCTTCCTAGTCACCTTCTTTAAAACCGCCCTCCCTGTCTTCCCACGGAAGTCATCCCACACCACCCTCACACGCACTTCCACTGGAGAAGTGGTCTTACTGTGATGTAACTGAAGTCTACTTCCCTATTTCCCTCCCCAAAGACGTGCGGCAGCGAGGACAGCAACCCCGGCGCGGTCTTCCCTGAGCTCCGTCCCGGCGTTTAGCACGCTCTGATCTCAATGGTGGACCTCAATGGTGGACGTGTCTGTTGTCCAGAAGCTTGTTCTTCATTGTTGCTGAGTGAGTTTCAATGGCATGAACGCAGCATGATTTGTTTGCCCACTGAAGTGCCGACAGGCCCTCGGGCTGTTCCCAGCTCCGGGCTGGCAGCTGGCGTCGCTGCCGTAACCACTTGTCTACCGGTTTCCGTGCGACACGTGCTGTCGTGCTGGTCGGGGGAGTGGCTGGGTTGTGTCATGGGTGTGTGTCTGACTTCATGTTCCCACCAGCGGTACGTCAAAGTCCCGGGTCCTCCACATCCACCGAGAGTTGGTATGGGCCACTTAAACCTCGTCTGTGTTTGGAGAGGTGCGTCGGGGTGTTTTACTGTCCTGTCAATGTGCATGTCCGCAGTGCCTGAGGATGCGAGTGCTCTTGTGACCAGGAGGGGTCAGTGTGATGGACACGCCATCAGAGTGAAGACGGCATGCTGGGGCTAAGGGAGATGTTGGCTCCTCGGTAAAGTCCCTGAGCTGTGGCTTAGCGGGTCCTGGAACACCTGTTTGAGGCTTCAATCACGTGAGCAGATGCCTCCTCCTCACCGCTGAAGCCCCACTGCGTCTGTGCCTTGCCGTGGAGAGCCTTGTCACTGGTTCCCCAGGCTGACCTGGCCCACCCCCCGCAGGTGGGAGAGGGTGGAGGCAGCAATGGCCCTCGGCCTTGGCAGGGCCCCCTGGTGAAGCGGTGACTGTGACAAGGGCCTTTGCTCACATGTTGTTGTAGCCCTTGGTAGCCTGTTTATGTGTTTATGCAAGCACACATTTTCATGCTAAGCCCCCAAAGATTGCGGCATCTAGACGGAGGCACTGGTGGTGTCACTCAAATGGAGGTGTAGCAGGTTTGGGATGACAGCGCCAGGTGTGACTGCAAATGGGGTTGTTGGAGCAGCAGCCAGCACTGTGACGAAGCAATTTCCGGCAGGAGCCTGGGGAGGGGGAGGGGTGGGGAGTCAGGGCTCTGTCTGGGTAGTGCTGGAGGACCCACCGAGGAGCTCGTGGTCCGCAGCTGGGCCTGGGCTGGCAGTTATGCAGATTTTCTGGTTCCTTATGGGCCCCATTGGAGAAGGACTTTTGTCATCTTCCTTTAGAGCAGTATGTGATTTTGGGCAGAAAGCCCAAGGACCTGGAGCTGATGAGAGGCTGCCTCTGATGGGGGAGACCATCATTTTGACCATCCCCTCACGGGCAGATGTGGCTAGTAGCCATGAGGGGCTCTGCGGTGAGGGGCCTCCTGGGTCTGGCACCCCTGGCGCCGGCTTCTCAAGGAGGATGATATGCTGGTGACGGGCTAGGAAAGTGCTCCCAGGACAAGCCAGTGAGGGGACCAGGTGGGAACGAGCTGAGGGAAGGTGTGATCTCAGCCTTGTCCCCAGGACCTGGGTGTGGGCCGTGCTGGGCTGTCCCTGAGCCCAAGGCACCCTGCCCACTCAGGCATGGTAGCTGATGAGCTCCCTTCTCCCTTCGCCTTACCTAGTCTGAGTTCCATGCCGGGGAAATTGTTCCAATCACTTAGAAATGATAGGTGAGGCCGGGGAGGTGTGGGATGGCTCTGTGGGGGCAGGGGCTGGGCATGCAGGGCGAGGACAGAACAGTCACGGTGCTCACGCACAGAGGGTTCCAGGAATGGGGAGCTGGTTTCCAGGCTCCCCGAGTCCTGGTTGGGTGCTCTGGGACAGGCACTGCGGTACTCGACCTCAGTTTCCTCACTGTAGGGTGGGGGGCGTTTTGAACTACTGGCAGTGTCCGAGGGCAGGGCGCAGCACCCTCGGGTGAAGAAGGGCTTCACATGGGGCAGCACGCATGCTGCAGGCTTCCCACTCTGCCCATCACCTCCTCAGGTGCCTGTTGTTTCTCGTGATTTCTCCCATGGCCCTGATGGGACTCACACTTTGCACACTGCGGTTCCACTCCCCTCACGGTGCCCTCGAGCGCGTGCCTGGTTTCCCTTCAATGCGTTTCCTTTGGGGTCAGGTGGCTGCTGTGCCCAGAGGAGGTCACTGGACAGATGTAGAACTGATATTTAGTCATCTGTTCTGGCCCAGGCTTCATGCACACTTGGCCTTGTTTTATTGTTTCTACATCCCTGTGAGGCTCGGATTGCCATGTCCACTTTTAGATGGAAAACTGGGTCCCTGTGAGCTTAGTTGCCTTGGGTAATGCAGCTGGCTGGTGCAGCTGGGTTCAAATCCACACTGGGATGGTAGCGAAGCCCCACGTCCCAGCTGGGGTCAGTGCTTGGCTCAACCCTCAGCCCAGCGCCTCTGACACAGGTCAATGTGAACCTTCCTCCTTCTTCCTCGCCTCTACCCGCCTCTCCTACATCTTCCCTGAGGTAGTGGGAATGGCACAATCTCTGGCTTGTTAAAGCTCTGTTATCTTGGTGTTCACACCAGCAAAGCCACCTCCTCTTCCACCTGCGTCTCACAAAGGCTGCTCCAAGGCTGGGGGTCCGACAGCTCAGAGAAGGCAGCTCACGCAGCAGCCACTCTCTCCGGCAGCTCCCGCGGGACCCAGAACAGGAGAGCTGTGTCTACTGGTGAGAGCGCCAAGTACTCTCTATTTGCTTTTGTTCAAGAAAGGCTTTGAACACGCGCCTGCCATCCTCCGGCTATATGGGATGAAGTTGTAAGTGGGTATGCCTCCCTGGGGGGCGTGCAGAAGGAGCCTTTCCTCCCCACCCATGTCAGCCCTGGTTCTCCAGACTGGGGAGCTGCTCCCACTAGCTATGTACACTGTGTTCATCTTCCTGTCCTTAGGATTCCCGCAGAGCTTTGCCTCCTGCTGTCTTCTCTTCCCTGAATTTCAGAAAGGATGGCGAGCATGTGCAAAGGTCCTGAGATCTCATCATCTTTGATGAGTCAGAAGGGGCTCGTGACACAAGAGCTCAGCAGGTGAGAGGGCTCGTTTCCGCTGATGTTGAAGATGGAGGCAGCAGCCAGGCCGTGAAGGGTCTTGTAGGTCCTTGGTAGGGACGGCTTCCTTCTGGTATGGTTCGGAGTCTTTGACGGGCGAGAAGCATGTTCAGAGGTAGGTGCTGTTTTAACCTCCACTTTCCAGATGAGGACCCCAAGCCACACACAGGATAGTAATTAGCCCAAGCTAGTACGGTGGAGCTGGGCGTGAACCCTAGGAACAGACATTGTGCCCGTTGTGTCCCTCACGAATTCTCTGGAGCTAGAAGAATGTATGGTGAGTAAAAGGAACACAGTGGATATCAAGGAATTAGTTAAAGACTAAGGCAAAGTCTGACAAGATTTAGGAGTGGTGGAGGTAGAGCATGAAGGACTTTGAGGGGTCAAGGTTAACTCCTCACCTTCTTGCTCGGTAATTAGGGTGTTTGTGGTGCCACCAGTTGAGATGAGGGATGAGGAGAGGAGCAGACCCTCAGGGGGCATTAAGGAACTTATTTTCAGACATTTTGATTTAAAGATGTCTGCAGACCACCTGCATGGAGACGTTCAGCAAATTATTGAGTAAAAAAAAATGAGGCGCATTTTCTTCCTTCAGGGTGCTCACAGAAGTGCCCTGGAGATGCAATTACAATTCGGTGCTGTGATAAAACTGGGGAGGGCAGTGGAGAAAGGGTGAGAATGAGAGGGAGGAGCCTCACACCTGGTGTCACCCTTTGTCACCCTCCCTCAGAGCTCTTCCACCGTGTCGGGGTGGGGGCGGTGATCGGCCTCAGGGGTGCTCTTCTGGTCTTGACACTCCAGCCACAGGCTCGCTGGAACTGGACCTGCTCTGGTCAACAGTTCTTCCCAGTTGTCCTCTCAGTTAGGGGTGATGTCCCAGCTCTCTGTCACACTGGATTTCCTTGCTTTGTGAATAGAGCCTTCCTGCTTCCCTCAGTTACCTTAAAATGCTGGTGGGTGTAGCTGTGGTTTTGATAGCTAGGTGTCCAATTAAGGTGGGTACGAGGGAGGACCCAAGATGCTTCCTGAGACACAGATCCAAAGGGTCCTCTAGGGGGAGTACAGGTAGGTGATCACCTTCTTAAGGGAGTGAGATCCCCAAAGAGAAGGGTAGGCTCTCAAGGTGTGAGAATGGAGACCTCTCTCTCCTCTGTCCTTAGGAGTCCTGCACGGCTTTGCCCCCTGCCGTCTTCTCTTCCCTGCATTTCAGAAAGAAGGATGATGAGCACGTGCAAAGGCCCTGAGGTACCTGAGATCTGGTCGTCTTTGCCGACCGGAAGGGGCCCGTGAGACAAGCGCCCAGCTGGTGAGGGGGCTTGTGGGTTCATAGCAGTGCAGGGTTTTTTTTTTCCTGTCCTTTCCGACCGTATTCTCCTCCATCCTTCTTGAGGAGGCGAGTTTTTGTGAGGGGAGATTCTGATGCTGGGGAGGATTTGGAACAGTTAAGATGGGAGACTTCTGGTTACCATGGACTGTTCCTAGAATCAGGCTGGGGAGCCATATTTCTGCCTCTATGCTGGCCCCTTGCCTCTGGGAAGATTGAAAATCCTTCCCAATTGCCACAGGTCTGGTGAGTGCTTACCTTCACCTGCCACCCTGACAGTCCCAGGACACCAGCAGTACATGGGGACAGCTCTTCAACTAATGCGCAGAGCTTCTGTTTTAGTTACATGGCAGCCCTCTGGGGCAAACTGTTGTGCATCTAACTTTGTCAGATAAGAAATTGGATGCTTAGAGTGGATGAGACTCCTCCAGGGTCCTACAGATATAGAGGCAGAGTCGGAACTTGTGCCCAGGTTCTGGATTCTTGGTCCAAACCTTGTTTCTGTCACACCATTGCACTTTGGGGGCTGCTGGCTGACAGAGCACCCCACCTCAGTGGGGTCCCTTCCCCATGCCCACATAAACACCTGCCTGAAATTTAGATGAAGCCGGTATGCGGGTAGGTCGCATTAACACTGCATGATGAGGAGAGACAAAAGGTGTGCTCACTTGATGCCCATTAGCCAGATGGAAAGGTAGAGAAGGAAGAACACTGGGAGGAAAGTCACAAGACCTGGTTCCCAGGCTTGTTTCTTTCTCGTTGCGACTGTGTTTGTAAGATAATCTTCCTGGGGCCCAGCATCCTTGTCAGTAAGCTGGGAGAAAGCCTGCGCGTGGCCCAGGGCACGTGAGAGAGCAGGGCGCTCTGTCAGGCTCTGTGAGCTCTGAAGCGCTGATGTAATTATCCTGGAGGTGTTTGGACCTGAAGCCTGATGTATAATTGCTTCTTTCCACATGGGAGCTATGATGAGGCTCTCGCTCATTTCTTCCCTCCACTGGGGAATAGCAGTTGTCTGGGGGGCACTGCTTTGGTTTTTAATCATGCACAGGTATTGTATGAATCTGGCAGAATAGAGTCTCTTTAGATGCCCCTTCGCAATCTCTGCATGTAGAGACAGAGATAAGATTATTTACACCCCATTCCATTATTCACAGCCTCTTGGAATGTAGTGTTAAATAATTCAGAGGCCATACAAGCTTGGGGATTGATGGTGGAGCTGATAGTTTCTGCAAGTGCAGCAGGCAGCAGCTGCAGAGCTGTCCGGGTTCCTGCACAAATGCACGTGGGAGCCATGGCTGGGTGTTAGTACCTTGGGCAGCAGTCTTCTAGAGGGTCTCAGAATGGCTCTCCATCAACCGTGGGGAGCCCTGTCTCCTGGGTGAAATTGTCCACCCTCCTGCTGCCTCCTAATCTGAAGCTCCTTGAAAGCCACTCACATTAGAATCATCCACTGTCCTGGTGCAGGGCCAGTCCCATGCTAGGTGACTGATCACTTTAAAAACCATCTTCATTTCTCACCTGCTGTTGTCTGTGCCACAGCTGATGGGGCTCAAGCAGAGCCATTGGAGCTGTCCAGCTACTAGCTGGGTGCTCTTACTGGGCCTGGGGAAGTGGACAGGGAGGCAAGAAGAGACCTGAAAGTCGGATGCAGAGAGGCAGAGAGCTAAGAGGAGACCAGAGGCCAGACATTCAGGTAGGAGATGCAGTTTGGCATTTGAGGAGGCCGAGTCCTGGGAAGTGACCACTTGGTCATCTCCAGCCTCTTAAATAAAGCCTTCTTTCTTAGGCATCCCACCAAGGCGGGCACACAGGCCACAGGCCCATTCAGGCCCCTGGGCTATCTGGCCTCTCACACCTGCCCTGGTCTCCCGGGCCTCTGAGTCTGCCTGCTCTGCTCTGACGTGGCCTCCTGGCCCTGCCCTCAGCTCTCAGTCTGCCTGGGTGGGCTGGTGTTGGTGTTTGTCCAAGGGAGGTAGAGGCAAAGGATGGGAATAAATAGGAATTAGAATGTCCCGGGAGCCCTCTGCTTCAGACAGACCCTTTGTCCTTTCTTCTGTTCGACTCCAGGTTTGCTCCAGGTTTGGGAGCCGCCTGCAGCTTCACTGCCAGCCTCCCCGCCCTGTGGGGTCTTCCAAGGCCAGGATGGCTCCTGGTTTCTGGATTCAGGTGGACGTCGCTAGGGAGCTCCAGAAGGGAACTCAGGCGACTCCTCAGTTACCATGCCAGATCTTAAGTACTTGGGAGTGTGCTCACCAGCATGCTCAGGCTGCAAGTGAAAGCAGTCGAGGGATGGGCGGGGTCGGGAGCTCTGGCAGCTCTTCCCTCCCAGGGCAGCTGGGCTCACGGCTCTGCAGGGGGCGTGGCAGGCAGTGTTGGGAGTGGTCAGGGCCAGCCTGTGGCTTCTGGAAGCCAAATGAATTTGAGCTTCTTGGCAGAGGTGATGGGGACCCAAAGGGACAGCCTGGAGGTACAAGCCCAGAGGAGTCAGGCTGAGAGGTCAGAAGCAGGTGTGGTCACTATCAGCAAAGACTCCTCCGAGGCTGTGGACGACGTGGATGGGCGGAATGTCAGAGAGCAGTTCACCCGGAGACGAGCATGTGCCTGGGTCTGGGGGTGCTGGGCCCTGTGGGAGCCCAAGACGCTACGGTCAAGCTGCTAGGTGGGCGGGTGGGGAAGCTCGGATTGCCCACCTGCTCCACACGTTCTCAGAGCCCCCCGTGATGCTTCAAACACTGACCTTGGCTGTCCCTTTCACGCCTCAGGGCACATCCCCATTGTGCAGGTGAGGAAAAGGAGGCGCAGAGAAGGCCCACGAGGTCCCACAGCTGAGAGTGGCCGCAGTGGGATTATAGCCCCACTCTCTCTGAGTAAGGGGACCTTGGTCCCCCCGTTACGCCCACAGTAAGTGGGTGGGGGGATGCTTTCTCTCATCAGCATTTGATCACCTTGCTCTGCCAGAGACCCCACTGGGGAGCATGGCCCTGCTGCTTTCTCCCGCACTGCACCACCGCATTTTGCCGTGTGTAATTTGCACCCATGTTTTTGGCCCAAATTTTCAGGGAAAATATCTTTCATTTAGTTTTTTAATTCATTTTTTATTTACATTTAGAAATAAAACCAATTATCATGTTCCAGGGGATTATTTTGCATGCGCATAATCATTATTGCTTTTTAGGGTTACACTTTTAATGTATAAGCACAAATAAAAGAATTAAAAACACTTATATTGAAATGGAATTAGTATACCCACATATAATGCATATCCTTATTTCTCCCTCAAAAATTTGGGCAAAAATGTACACATGATACATGGCAAAATGCGATATTTATTTAAAAAATTATTTTTTGGTTGCAGTTGACATTGGATATTATATCCATCTCAGGTGGGACATTACATGACTTACAAGGCTCTTCCCCCAGCGAGCCCTGCCCTGTCCCGACACCATGTGTGGCTGTCACAATGACCTTGCCTGGAGTCCCTGAGCTGGACGACTCTGTGTGCCTGGTCCGCAGCTGTGGCCCAGCTTCTGAACAGGAACAAACATGGCAGTTATAGGAGCATGAGTCACATCCACCTGGATGGCTTTCCACTGCTTCTAGTTTACTCGTTTCATCAGAGTCTGATCTTGGCCACATGCGTTACCATGGGACAACCAGAGTAGACACTCTTGTCTTGTTGGAAGGAAGATGAGAATAAAATTGACCAGAGAGGCTCAGTGCCACACGGGCAGTTGGTCCTCCAGTTGTGGCAGGAGACAGAGCCCACCTGTGTTTTTGTGCGGGCTCCTGGGCCTCATGCTGCTTCCTGCACGTCATGGGGTTCCCGACACTTCGGAGACCCTGAGTAAAGGAGGAGGGGGAAGCGACTCAGGGACCACATGGGTCCCCACACCACAGGCCCTGCAATGTGGTGCTGGGCCTGTCATCACTCCTGGGCACAGGTGGGGATGACTAGAGATCGAATGCCTACTATGTGCCAGATTTGGAACAGACCTCATCTCACTTAATTCTCAAAAATATAAAAGCAGACCCAAACCTGGGAGGTAGGTCACGCTAACATCCCCACTTTGCAGACAAGGGAAGGCATGTCTGGTGAATGGTGGCATGTGGCCTTGTCTCACTCTCAGGTCTATGTCCTTCCGTGGCCTCGTGCCCCTGGCCATACTGGCGCCCAGTGCTCTGAGGCCCTGGGTGTGGAGGTCTGCCCTCTGCCGCCTGGGCAGGACGGGAAGCCTCTCCTTCCTGGCTCTGAGAATTATGCCACCTCCAACTGAATGCTTATCGAATTGATGGCAATAGCAGGTTTTATGGCATTTCTTTCCTGCTAGATTGTAGATTCAATGAGGCAGGGACTAGGTTCATTTTGCTGACCACAAATTCTATGTGTCTGGCTCATTATAGGTGTTCAATAAATATGGGTTGAAAGGATAAATCCCGCTTTATAGCTTGAGGGGCCTCCATTCCCGAGGTGTTAATAAAATGCAAAGTTGGGATTCCAATTCATTTCACTTCCCACTCTTGAAGAGATTTAGTGGTGGGCTGGTATTGGTGTTTGTCCAAGGGGAGGAAGAGGCAAAGGTTGGGAATAAATACTTGAATTAAAATGTCCCGGGGATACCTCTGTGTCAGCACCTGTCTCACAGTCGCTCTAACCGGCCAACAAGGAGAGTTTCCCCCGGGTGCCGCTGAGCTGGTTGGTAAGCGATCCCTGCATGTGGGAAGGGGGGCGCTGACTTGCAGTGTCATGGGGACAGGGGCTGTCTGAGGCCTATTAGCCTAAGCTCTTGCTCTCCATGGAGACTTCAGGCTGTGTGAGGCTCGCTGGAAACTGCGCTCCTGTGGCCGCACAGTGGAGTAGAGACAGCCAGGACATTGGAGGTGAAAATTCAGACCCTGCCTTGCATTCTCTGTGCCTTTTGTGGTTAGTTATTCACTCTCGGACTCTGTTTTCTCAGCTCCGGCCTCCACTGCCTCTGGCTTCGATCCAGCCCTTCCCAGGTGGGCACCCCAAATGCATTTACTGCGAGCCTGCTACTAGCACAGTCTGCCTTGTAACTTTGGGCCACAGGCACCCCCTCGGTCTCCTGGGGATCTGCTCCCACCACACTGGGAACTCACAAAGGGGCTCTGCTGGGCACTGCCTCCTGTTGGTGGCATCGGCATCGGCACCAGCACCAGCACTGGCACTGTCACGGTGAAGGGTGTGGCCTTTGGGGCCAGATGCATCTCAGCTCTGGCCCTCTCCTGCTTTGTGCCATGGGCAGGATACTTCTGGCCTGTTGACTGAGACTCCTGGTCTGCAAAGTGGGGGCAGAAAGGGCATTTCCTGCAAAGGCCCAGTGTGAAGATTAAGTGAAATTATAAGTGCAAAGTTCTTACCCAAGTGCCTGGCACATGGCAAGTATTCGGGACAAATACTGGCTTCATGGGCTTTGGGCTGCTTTAAGAATAAAATGAGATAATGAGATGAAAGCTCTTTGCATGAAGTCACAGGTGCTGCGCTGCACCCTGTATACCATCGGCCTTGTCGCCAGTTACACAGGGTCCCCCAGGGGACTGGTGACCGTGTGTCACTTGATTTCTCTGCTCATAATGACAGTCCACTGCCTTGTCTGTCTTGCAAACTCCTGTTTATCCTTCAGTGTCTGCTGGTATCACCTCTTCCATGCAGCCTTCCTTGACTTTTCTGGTGCAGCTAGTTGCTCCATCTTTGGCCTCCATAGCGCTTGGTGTAGATGTCCAGTCTCACACACGCTGCGTCATTCTGTGATGAGCTGGTTTGGGGTTGGCGTCTCCACTCTTGGCTCTAAGCTCAGAAGACTCGGAGCGCCTTGAGATCTCACCAGTTCATACTGTTCAATGCTGGACCCAGCATAGGCACTGGCACGTGGACAGTCTGAAATCCATGATGCCAGTTGAAGGTCTTGTGATTCACAGGAGATAGGAAGTCATTGTGAAATTTGAAAACAATTAGATGATATTTTGCAGGTCTTACTACATAAACATAACTGGGGCTTTCAATGCGGTTTGAAATTACTTGGTTTCTCCGATTTAAAAAAATATGTTTAATAATGGAGGAAAATCCACCAATGGGTTGTGTTAATATATGTAATTTTTTTCCTCTAAGGATGTTTTCTGCCTTATTGATAGGAACTCTCCACGCATCGTAAGAAGAACTCTCTTCTCCCCTTTGCTGGGAAGGCCAGTTGAGAAATGACTTGTGCTTTATTTTTTCATGGGCTGGGAATAGATAATTGCTTAAAGCTGAATTTTGGACTGCTGATAATTTAATTAGAGTCTTGAGCATAATTGTTCCTGCATAACCAGGTGCCTTTTATTCTCCATGGTTTTGACCTCAGAAGCTGCTTCTCTTGGCAACAGCTTCTCTCGGTGGAAGAAACGGCCTCTTTGGGGTATTTTCTGCTCAGCAGATAAGGAAAAGGTAACTCCCGAGAAAGCAGACAGAAAACCATGGGCATGGCTGGAATAATGATCGGGCTTTTGTGAGCACATGGGCACGTCGGCGTCTGAAACAGCATGAAGGCTCTCCAGACCTGCGGCGGGAGCCCAGAGTCTCTCTCCTCCTGCGGTCCACAGACCAGGCAACAGATAGATCATCTCCTTTATACCTTTCTACTTTGGCCCTGACTCCACCCCGCTGTGGGGCAGGAGACTCGAGATTTGCTGCTTGAATTTGTAGTCTTCCGTTTCCAGTTCACTCCAGAGAATCACAGGACAAGTGGCCAGCTGTCGTGGAGGAGCCCAGACCTGGGCGACGGGACACTCCAGTCACCTCACAGAGCCTGTGTCCTCACCTGGGATGGGAGAGAGATGACTTAGAGTCCAAGTTTGTGACCTGTCAGTGACCTGGCCAAATCCAGCTCTCAGAGATGTCTGCTGGGCCATTAAGTATCCCAAAGTAGCTTGAGTCATCGCCGGCAGTTACAACGCAGAAGAGAGTTCATAAAACAAGGAACTTGAACCCTCTGGTGGCAGTGGGAGAATGCACAAGTCCTGGGCCCACGTCTCTGCACAGCGTGGGAACTCAGCAGTTCCTTCAGCACGAGTCCTTCCTTCACCGCAGTCCCCACCACTCCTTACTGTCTGCACTGAGTCTGCTTCACACATCCATACCGTCTGCCCAGCCCCTGCAGGCACATGAGTTTATGGCCCCTGGGCTAGGGGACCTCGAATGTCCCATCTAAATTTGTCAGTGTCTGGCTAGGACCCAGGGCAGTACTATTCTGTTTTCCCTTTAACCCCAGTTTCTGTGTCATGGGCACAGACATTGAGGTTGAGCAAAGTCGATCATCCCGAGGTTGTGCGGTGGAGCTGGTGCTTGGATGGTGGGGCTCCTGACGCCCAGCCCCTCGGTTGTCCCTGAGAGTTGCAGTCTCCACTTTGCACATGGGACCTTGCTGGTGCTGAGTGTGCCCTCACTGGGAGGTCACGTGTGTGACCCGGACGCTCGGGACTAGAATCAAATGACCTCGAGAAAGCACTTGAAAAGAGCCTGAGTTATCACTTAGCAAAGCGTTCTAGACCTGAACCTGCTGATTCAGATCAGTTTTGAGTCTGTGAGAAGCCTTAATAGTTTTGGATATTTAGGAAAACAAAAACAAAACAGTCATTTCTTAAATTTTGAGCACCTGGTCACTTTTGCAGAGCTCTCACTGCTGACTTGAAAAGTACAAAGGAGTGAGACTGGGTGAGGCAGTCTGGTCATAACTATACTGAATGGCTGATTTAACTCCTGATTTTGGGAGCTGGGTCTGAATTTCGTCTTTGCCACTTCCTCACATGGCGACTTCGCCTTCTGAGTCTGCCACAAAGAGATGGGAAAAGCAGCCCGACCTCGTGTGCAACATGCAGCGACGTGGCCTGCGTGTGTCCCAGGCTCCGTACAGTGGGCGGCCGAGGTTGAGACCCAACCACACGCCCGGCACCTGCTCGGTCTTGTCCAGACTTTCATTCAGTGGGCAGTAGTCTCCCCATTCACAGTTGTAGAGTTGCGTCTCAGTGGCAATAAGACATTTACTGAAGGGTGAAATTCTGTGTAATTTCAAACCATATAATATTTTTCACTGCATCTCAATCGTCCACCCTCCCCTCATTCTGACCTTTGTGCTCCTTCCTTTACTAAATTCTGAATTAGCCTAGAATTGAGCTTCAGTTTCCCTTCTGCAAATTACGAGGGTGGGACCCCATGAGCCTGTGGGCCCCTCCCAACCCTGAGATTCTGTGATTCAACTACTGAGTGAGGAGGCCAAGAACAGCATTTAAAAAATAGAGATAGAAGCTTTCACTCCATTTTATTGCATTGTTTAAACAGGATCAGATAATTAAAATAGCTGCAGTATAAAGAAGCTAGTTTTGTTCCCCCTTCTGTTGAATTTTCATTTTCTGTCTCTGCAAATTCATTTGGGAAGGACAAACACTGGGGCCCAAACACCCTCTTGTTCCATGGCCCCACTTTCAAATCTAGAGCAGTCCTGAGGAACCATTACTGATAAAGATCAGCCCAGGATCACAGGGACAAAGGCCCAGCCCCTGCATCCGCACTCAGCCAGCAGGGACAAAAGGGGAGTGGCCAGGAAAGGGAATGGGAACACCTCCTTGTGTTTTCACGAGATCCATTCTTTCTACTTTTTCCCCAGGTGGTTATTACAGGGGCAGCCCGGAGGGGTCCTCAGTGACTTCCATTTTCTTCTTTTTCTTTGTCTGGTGGTGACAACGCCAGGCTCTGCGATCCCAGTTCAGGTGTTACCATCTGAAGCACCACAGCGAGGTGTCAATCAAACAGACTGGTCTTCACTCCATCAGAACCCATCAAGGGGTTGACCTTGGCCAGTCAAGGTCATGGAGCTTCGCCACTGCTCCTTTGATCTGGTGCTTATTGGTCTGGACATCCCTGGTGAACATGAGTGCACGGTTGTCTTTGGTCTTCGTGCCTGACCCCACCCTCTGCGGTGTTCAGTGATGGAGCTCTGGTTGTGGCGTTTGTGCCTCCTGGCGGGGCTCTTTAGATTGGGGTGTCTCATCTGCTGGCACGCGGGCGCCGTGTGGGCTTGTTGTTGCTGGGCGGGCACTTTTTTGTCCTTCAGGGTCTTTGCTTTGGCGTCATGTTAGGAGGGGCAACAGCTTATATCTTAACCTTTCACCATCTTGGTGAAGATGCCTTTTTCTTTTCAAAAATAACTTTCTCGCCGAGTAAAAGTAAGTAAAATCTAAAACATACTACTTGTAGTAGAGATTTTAGAAAATATGAAACTTATCTAGAACTTGGAAGCATGTCACCAGATGTAATCACTGACGTGTCCCCAGGGGTTCCACACCTCGAGGGCAGTTCTGCTGGATGAGGTCGCCTGCGGCGTTGTCTTGCCCCTGTGGTTTTGCACCTCCCTGTCTTGGCTCACTGCTGCCGGAAGTCTCACCATTCAAATGTCACCCTCGCAATTTGCCACTTTCACATACCACATGCACCACTATTCAGTTAGCATTTATTTTCAAGAATAAAAAGAGTTCCAAAATGAAAGAATTGAAAGGAGATATAGACAACTCAGCAATAATCATTGAAGACTTCAGTATCCCTTTCAACAGCTAACAGAAAATCCAATAAGCAGAAAACCAGCATGGTCATGACCCAGTCTAATTGACTTTATAAAACATTCTACACAAAAATAGGAAAATACACATTCTTTCCAAGTATACATGGAACATTATCCACTTTTATATATGCCAGGCATAAAGCAAGTATCAATGAATTTAAATAAAGTGAGATTGTACCAAGTATGACTTCTGATCTCAGTGGGTTTATAATTCACCTTATCTTGGTAATCCAATGAAATTTTAAAGCCAAGAAATTATTTTAAAATGGTCCTGGGTTGGTGGAACTTCCAGAAGAACAGTATAAGGAAATGGAAATTATTTCTGGAAGAACTTACCTTTACCCAAGGCCTCAAATGATTCCCACTGATAAATTTTCAATAAATATCAACTAATGTTCAAAACTGCAAAACCTACAAGGAAATGAATCACCTTGTGCGGAAGCCAGCAAGGAGAAACAACAGGCTGGATCAGATGGTGGGGTCACCAGATTCAGGCTAAAAGCTGAAGATATTTTATACATTTAAACAAAACTGAGAATTGAAAATAAGAAAAGAGCAAGAAAAAGAGTGACCAAGCAGATTTGAAAAAGAACCAAAGTTATTTCTAGGGATGAAAACTGTTATAATTGAAATAAAAAACTCATTGATTGGGTTGAACAGCAGATTATACACAGCTGAAGAGAGAATTAATGAGTAGAGATTGGGAGACATGACTCAGGTTATCACCAAAAAGAGAAAAAGCGATGAAAAAAAAAAAAAGGAAGAAATATGGATTATGTGGAGTTTAAATGAGAAGTTTATCGATTTGCAATTTCAGGTGGAGAGGAGAGAGGATAAGGCAAAGCCAACACCTAAAAGCTGATGGCTGAGAATCTCCCTACACGGATGAAAGACATACGTCTACAAGTGCAGATGGCCCAGGGAATCTCAAACAAGAAAAAATAAATGAAAAAAAAGTAAATGAAAAAACAAGTCTAGGTGAAGCTTGATAAAACCACAGAATATAAAAATAAAGAGAAGATCATAACAGCATATAATGTAATGTGATCTGCAAAGAAACGCTAAATACAACAATGGCTTATTTCTCAATGGCAACAATGAAATGTGGGAATAAGTGGAACAGTATCTTCCGAGTTCTATGAGAAAATTACCCACCATTTAGAGTTCTCTATTCAGGAAGAAGTATCTTTTAGAAATAAGGCCAAAAGAGAAGAGACTTTCAGGTAGAAAAAACTGAGGGAGCAGAACAGCAGCCAACCCTCAGTGAAGTAACGTAACGGCTGTATTTGAGGCAGGGAAAAAATCATGCTTGAAGGGACGTTTGGAATGCATGAAGAAATAGTGGTAGAAGGTAGTGGTAGATGTGTGGGTAAACCAAAATAAGCCTTACTTATATAAAACAGCAAAAAACAATGTTTTCTGGAGTTTTAAAAAATAGAATTAAAATATACATGCATGGTAGAATATAAGTTGAGAAGGGAGTGAAGGGAGAAAAAGAACATTCCAAGAACTTAGATTCTGAAGTGCTAAGTGTGCTAGGAACACTAGAATTTATAGGATGGGCCCTAAAAGAACAGAAATAGAGGCTATAACTTCCAAACCAGTCTATGGAAACACATGGAATGAGAAAAAATATCAGTTCAAAAAATGCAACGTAATGTAAAAAAGGGAAAAAGAAAATATAAAAATAGAGCTAAGAGCACAGAATACTACGATATAGAAAAACCTAATTAGAGGCACAAGTTCAGTAAATGTAACCAGAGAAGTTGTTCCTGGTATAAGATGAAGAGCATCGCACTGGTTTAGAAAGATGTCCGTGTGTGGTATTTATTCACTGGGACCTCAAACACAGGGCCATGGATAGGGTGGAAGAAAAAGGTGGAAGAGAACATTCTTGGGAAATACGAAATAACAAAAAGCTGGTGCAATTGTTCTTAATATTAGGTCAAAATTCACATAAAGGCATTGTATGTTATGCTTCATAATTTTCAAATTATTTGTGAATGTTCTTTATCATACATCAAAAAATCAAGCATCTAAAAACATAGCACTACGTGGCCACGTTGTGGTGGTCTGGAGTATACACCTGTAAAATAAAGGGACGAAGAGGTTCTCGGTAACAACCCCAGTGACAACATCACTTACGTCCTCAGGAGGTGCTGGGTCCCGGAGAGCTTAGCCTCCAGAGAAGGCAATACCCATGTGCATACTGCACAGAGTGTCTCAGAAAGTCACTCTCTCGAGATGGTGGGGACACAGATGTGTGGGAGGCTGGGAAGAGCCTGTATAAAATTACCTCACTAAACGTGAATGGTGATCAAGATGGATGTTTACTTTATGGATGATTTTAAATATGTATGCATGATCGAATATATAAATGTTATAGAAGGAGTCGACATTTGACTCTGTGTATATCACCAGAGGTTTATATGTTCGTGGTGGCTTCGTTAATCTTTAGATGTTGTCACTGGGGAGTAAGTTACAACCAGTTGCATGGTGTCTTTTTCAGACACATGTGGCATTTGTCTTCAGTCCCACAGAGCCTGAGTGCTTGGCAGCATCCACGCTACCTTCCAGCACATGTTGGGAGTTTGGAGGGTGAAAATTGGAAACTGTGGGTGTAAGTGACACTGACCCTTTCAGGCAAGATGGCTGTGGTTTGGGCTCAGAGTGACAACCTTTGTGAAGGGTTTGATTTCAGCCTGTCCCGTGGCCTGAAGCTGAGCAGGGAGACCCCAGGTCTGGCTCTGGCTCTTCCCCGTGGGGGCTGCATTCCTGTGCACCAGTCATTTCACTTCTTGGACCTCAGTTTCCTCACATGTAGTACAAAGGAGTATTTTAACCAACCAGGTCTGTGATCTATGCAAAAGGGGGATTCTGTGCCCTGGTTTGCCTCCAGTGGTGCCCAGGCAAATGTTTAAAAATGAACTCTGTGGAAGCAAGCAAGTTTTTTTAAAAAAACAAAACAAAACATAATAAACCCTCAAAGCTAAGTTTATACAGTTTTTAGCATCTGCCAGTTTCCGTGGTGTAAATACGTCCACTGCGGCCAGTTTCAAGCTACTGAACTGCAGTCGTGGATGCCGGGGCTGGCGTGAGATGTGGACAGTTAGCCTCACGCGCTGGCACAAGCCACCCATCACACCTCTCCACCAGCCTCTCTGTGTCACTGTCCAGCCACGTGACCCTAGCAGCTCTCACCTCAAATGACACAGTAAGAAGGAAGGGAAAGAATAAATGCCTAAACTGGACAAAACTAAGATTGAATTTCAGCTCTGCCTTTGACTAATTCTATCATCCTGGTTAAGTCATTTTTCTCTATAAGCTCTAGTCTTACCAAGAAAATGGAAATACTAATACTTACAACGCAGAGTTCATTCATTCATTCAGCAAATGTTAATTGAGCAAGATGAGGCAGCCGCATAGACAGGCCTAGGGAGAGGGTTGCGTTTAAGAGCTTAGTGAAATGTCAGGTGCCTGCTCTTCTTTCCACGTGGGGATTTTCCCTGTATTTGGCCCTCAGCCTTTTTTCCTTCTTATGCTGGAACCTTTCCTTGTGTGATGCCATATACTCCATTCCACAGTCTGGACCTGCCTGGGCTTGGGTGACTCCCTAATCACAACTTCCCACGGCACTTCTCTGTGTCCCAGATGCGGCCTCCATCACCTGAGATGTACTGTAGGCTCCCCACCCCAGCACACACCCGCACGGACTTATCTCCCCCACTCCCTCCATCGGCTCCTCCTCCTGTGCTCAGTCCTTTGGTCAGAGAACAGGGCCAGCGGTTTCCCAGGAGCTGGACACTCTTCCTGCAAAGCGTCTGCAGAGAAGGGCTTCCTTCCATCTGAAGAGTAGCTCCTCCAGTGCTTTACTCAGAAGGGGCACGCTAGATGAGGCCCGCCGGAGAAGCTGTTTCAGGGCGTGGGGAGTTACCGACCTCTCTGAAATCACCTCACTCAGGCACATGGGCATTTTGTCCTTCCTAAATGGAGGGCTGGGGCTTCCCAGACAAAGCGATTGGCTGAGTGTGGATGGATTGACTGGTTGATTGACTCTTTCATCTGGCACACACACCTTGAATACCCAGGAAGGTGACAGAGACTTCCCTGGGTTCCAGAGATACTGAGATAAACAGAACCCACGAAGTTCAAGAATCTCATTATCCATTTGGGGGAAGACTGGAAAAATGTGTAATGAAATGTGTGCCCTGATGAAGGGTTGTACAAAATGCTCCGTGTGCACAGGGGACAGGGTGACAGGCTCTGCCCCCGAGGATCAGGCTGTAAATTTTACAGAAGCGGTAATACTTGTCTGGGGACTTTTCTGGGGAGGAGGAGTTTGTCAGGTGGGGAAAAGAGTGGGGGTGGAGGAGGCAGGGGAAATCCTCAGTGTGGGAAAGGTGGGACAAGATGTGGCATGTGGGCACTGTGAGGTTTCTCCGCAGCTGACAGGTGGGACAGATGGGAAGGGGAGCATTAGGAGTGAGTTCAGATGGCCCTCTGGGGCCCAGGGTCACACATCTCTGTCCAGGGGTCCTCAGTGCTGGCCCCCACCAGAACCACACAGACATCGTCTGCAGAGGTGAGGCCCTGGGAATCACAGTCCCTGGGCTGGCCTAGGGAGGTCGCCATGGAGACATTCTCCAGAGCAGATCCATGGGCAGAGTTGGGCCTGGGGTCAGCCATCCAGGCCAGCGATTTGTCCGGGGCCACACAGCACATGACTTGTCCGGGGCCACACAGCATGCGGCAGATGCCCCACTCGCGTCCCCTGGGTGATGATTAGGAGCAGAGGTCCAGGGCCGCTGGCCCGGCTGTCTGCCAGACTCCACAACTGTCACAGACCCTGACTGTCTTGGCAGGGCGGTGACTCTCCTTGTCCACCTCAAGGGAAGGACTGCAGCTCAGCCGAGAACACCACCCACCCCGCTCTGTCAGGCCCTTGGGTCACGACAGATCCCTTTTGCTTGCTCCCCGTTATTTCATTGTAAACGAGAAAGTAATAAAGCGAGGCTGCAACTGCACTAATTAAATCAGCCGCTACTAATCCCATCGACCGGGGAGAGAGCATTGCGGAGGGCGGCAAGGGAGAGAGAGGCTTTGATTCAGAATAAGCCAAATGCGATGCCATCACAATGTGGGGATTGAGGAGGTGGAAAGCAACAGCCCAGGGTCCAGGATCTGAGCTCTGCTGGGTGAGGGGTGGCACCCTGGACAGAGGGGAGACCTTCCTCTTCTGGGGCTGCCCTGGAGCTGGACGCAGACGCACCTTGTTGCCTTCTCGGGACAGAAGGCAGGCTGTGAGAGGGAAGGCCGTCGGAGTGAGAATCTCCGTCTCTGTTCTGGGGGATGAGAAGTAGGGGCTGAACTGTCAGTGCCAACGGTGGCAGAAATGGATGCCTGCAGAAGTCCAGGCTGCATGGTCTTTGTGGGCTGACTGACCGGCACCGGTCAGCAGTGAGTTTGGGAGCACCCTTTCCAGCCTTCCTCTGGAAGGTCACTTAGGTCAGTCCCTGCGGGAGCCCAGTTCCTCCCCTGCTGTGACCTTCAGTTTCACCACCCAATGCCCGTCTGAACAGCTTGCAATTCCTCTAAGGCACCAGAGTGGTCCCTGCCCCCTTGCCTTTATTTTACATTCCTCCTCCTTTCTCTGGAGTTCCTCAGAGGCGACCTGGACACCACTGCCTGGAGTCCCCTGGGGACTCCACCCATGGTGCGACTGCTGACTTGCTCTCTGGGGGATGGGGCTCGGGAATCAGGATTTTAGCGAGCGCGGTGGGCAATTCCTAGCAACACCGGGATTTTCGAACTGCGGATGCCCTGCCCTCCCCGTGTGGCGACACCTATTCATCTGTCCCCTCACAGCTGCAGGGTGTTGAAATATGGGCAGGGCTCCCTGGGGCTTTAGCTTCAGAAAAGCTAAAAGCAGTTTTATTTGATTCAAGCATGTTATAAACTTCTGCAGAAGGAAGACAATGAACTTTAATGTCCACCTGCAAAGGCTCAAAAAATGTCAGCCACGAATGGATTGTTTAGTGCTCAGAGAACAAACATCTCGAGAGGAAGAAAAACGAATTTATTTTAAATTGGGTGAGCTTGAGTTCAGTTGTACTGAAAATGAATAAACAGTAAGAAGAATTTATGAACTATCATTGCCTTTTACCTTAGCCATATTTTATGACTTTCCAAAGGAAGCTGAAGTATATTTTATAAACTTTGACACCCATACAAACATAAAGGTTTACAGGATGGGTGGGTAAAAATGGATTCTGTAATCCAATAATTTTCCCACAAAGGAGTCCTCATCTTTCTGGTAGACATCGGTTGTGTTTTTTGATTACCCGGCACCCTCTTTACTTTGGGAGTTTTCTTGCCTCATGAGTTTCACATCATGGGTGGTGAAACTGGCAATCCCAAATTCACTGCCTCCCTTGCAGCTAGGACTTGGACTGTCTGTGCTTTTGAGTTGTGCTGGTCATTCCCACCTGTACACGAGAGATGTGATTGGAAAGTGAGCAGCAGGAAAAGTCTTCTGCGGTGACCCATTTTGCTATGGAAGGTGGTGGCAGAAGCACGCAGGTTTGGAAGAGTCTTGGGAGCAGGTTAAGCTCCTGGTGCCAAAGCCCTTCGCACTGGAGGCCCCCGGTGCCCAGGAGGGCACAGCCGTGGTCCATCTGAACCCCCCCAGTGGAGCGTCCTTACCAGGGTGTAAGCTCCAGTGGGGCTCACTGGCTTTCTCTGCAAGTCTCTGAGCTACCCTTCCCTCCACTCTACTCTTTCTAGCATTAACCTTGGTGCCAGGATCAAAATGAGGCCATTCCCAATGGTGCAGGTCTCTGGCCCCAATCCACCAACCTTAACCACATTCCAGCAGCAGAGCCACTAAGGATCTTAGAACAAGAGGGGAAAACTTCCCTCTGTGGTCGAGGAGCCACTCATGGAGTGCACGTCGTATGAAGCTGTTGCTTACCTTCAGTCCCCTGCAGTCTGGAGTGCCTCCTCCACGTGTCTGTTCTGTCACGACCTTGACTCTGTCAAGGGTGCCTACAGGTTTTTTATTTTGGAGAAGGTGCCCAGCCGGTGTTTTCTGCTGATTCTAGTCCTGTCATGCCTTTTCAGCTCGGACGCCAGGGAAGTGCTGCTGGGTCCCCCTGTGCATTGTTTCAGGGGCATGGGATGTTGATTTGTCCCGTTACTCATGAAGTCTCTTCAGTGACTTGGTTAAGGTGGTGACTAGCAGGTTTCTGTACTGTAGTTACTGTTTTTCCCTTTGCAATTATTATGCGCCCTGGATCTGTTACATAACTTCTCCCCTGCTCTGTCCATCAGAGCCGGCTTTTCTTTCTTGCAGCCAAGAGCTCGGACAACAGCATCTCTTTGCAGTGAGAGGACAGGGAAGACCATGGAGGACATTTCCTGCTTGGGGTCAATAGCAGAACACGGTCACGTCCTACCTGAGACCTTCATTTCGGTTCAGTTAACCAGCGTTTCCATCCAAAGCGTTGTTTGGCTGTTTTCTTATCAGCATGTGCTAACGTATTTTGTAAGACACCGTCTGAGTACCAAAGCCCTTCTAATCTGAGTGATTTGCCTCATAGATTCCCTTTAATTGAAAGCTGATTCTCTTAAAGGAAGACTCACCTTCCTGCGGAATCCATGGCCTTGTCAGGGAGGGGCCGCCTTCTCCACAGCCACGGAGCACTGCCCGCTCCCAGGTGCTTTCTGGCCGTCTGTGGTGGGCTGACCACGCCCTCCTCTGTGCTTCCTCTCTGTTACAGGTGTGACACCTCAGGGCACCTGGGCATTTACCTGTGGACCTCTTCGGTGACAGGAAATTTACTGCCTCCTCCTCTGCATGCTCAGCACCTGGTACAGAACCTCCCAGGGAAGGACCGCTCAGTGGGTGCTTGTGAATCGAAGGATGGATAGAACCAGGTAAGATGGCCGCAAGTTGAGGTGGCCCGTGAAGGAAACTCCTTAGGAAGTACATGGAAGACCAGCTCTGGGCATGTGAGTGCCCGGCAGGTTCTTCGGAAACTGTTATGAGATTTCCCCGGGAGGTGGCAGGCTTGTGTCTGGGCGGCATCTGTTTGGCTGCACTGGCGGAAGGGTGTGAAGGGGCGGGGCTCAGGCAGAGAGACCACCCAGTGGATTCTGCTGTAGTCCAGGTGCGAGGTGGAGAAGGGCGGAGAGAATGAGGGCTTGTTTTCAAAGGTAATAAAGATGCTGCGACTCGTCAGTGGTCCCCTCTGTGCCAGCCTCTTGTACACGCTGCATCTGTTCTCCACGTCAGTGCTTAACAGTGGTTAGCTCCGCCTCTCCTCGTGAGGAGCTGGAAGCTGCCAGGTCTGTGCCCAGCACAGAGCTAGAGGCAGAGCAGGGCACAGGCGGGGGCACCTGGCCCTGGAGCCAGGCGCGCTCCTGGGAGCCTCACCCCCAGTCCAGATGCCAGCCTGGTGGCCTCACTTGTGCCTCTGAGAGCCCCGGTGTGGCCGTGGCAGAACAGACACAGCCTTGCCAGGCATGTGGGTGCTGGGTCAACTCGCGGAAGGGTAAGGGTCAGGTTGCAGTTTAAATTCAGCTCTACCGAAGGAGGGGCTCAAGGGAGAGGTCTGCAGTATCACACACACAGGACAGCAGCGGGGGTTGGGGACCGCCACTCTCCGTCCTGCTTGCAAATGCAGCCCGTCTGAAGTTGCGTGCGTGCGCTAATCCACTTGTACTCTGGAGCTGGGGTGGCAGCTGGGGTTCTTGTACCCCAAGAGCAGTGCAGGCTGAAACAGAGAGAAGGGGAGATTGGACAGAGCTCCTGGGTTTCAGCACCCACACTGGGGGGCTGGCCCTGGGAAGGTGTGCTTGCTGTCCTCTGTCCTTCTGACCCGAGATTCTTTGCCTCCTGGGCTCCAGGGCTGGGACTAGAGGGGAATCCTCTGAGCCACAGGGTTAGGAGGCACTTGCTCTCAGGGTGTGGGACCAGCAGGCGACACTTAGCCTAGGTCCTGCTGGACTGTCCCTGGAGGCTGTGGGTTAAGAACAGATGGTTTGTATGGCTCCCACTAGTGAGAAGTGTATGATACTACAAGTCTTTCTCATTTCCCACCACGTTTCTTCTTCCTCCAATGTTAATCAATATTTCACGAAACTTTGATGCTTGAAGCTTAACCTTGTGATTTTGACTATTTGAGTCTCTGAAGATCCATGTCGTATGATAATTTGTAACTCGGTGGAGGCATACTTTGAATTTCAAGGCGTGTGAGACTGGCTTGCTGGAGCTGGCGCTTCGCTGGGGAGCGAGCTGCAGGGGGCCCATCGCCGCTCTGCTTGGCTGGGCGCCATCTCTGCATCATCGAGGGATAATGAAGGGTAGCTCCTGCCGGTCCCCAGAGGCGGGTTCTGGCCAACACCGTGCTCCGTGCTCCGCAGGCACAATCTCCTTCATTCCTTGCATGATGTGGCATCTTACTCTGCAGAGGAAGGGAAGCTCAGAGGCATGGGGTAAACGTCCCGGGGGTCCCAGGAAGCCGGTGGCGGGGTCAGGCCTCCATCCAGCTGTTTCCTGCCAGAGCCCATGCTTCTCGTGGCCGGAGAGGCCGCAGTGTCACTTCCTCCCGGGTCAGGAAGGTTCCTGGCACTGTCGACTGCCACAGGGACGTCAGAGAATTCCTTTATTCAACAAATGTGGATGCAGCCCTTTCCTGGTGCCAGGCACTGGGCCTTCAGTGCTACAGGTCACGGCGGCAGGATGTGCAGGGCCACTTGGCCCTGCCCTCAAAGTGCTTCCGTTCCAGTGGGCGGGGCAGGCGATAGCCCACACGTCCACAGACACACTCTTTGTGGGGTGCTGATAAGTGCTATGGGGGAAAACAAGGCCATGGGAGGGTGGGGAGCGCCAGGCGGGGATGGCTGGGGACAACGGTTCAGCGTTAAGTATGGGGGACAGGGACTCCCACAGAGGAGGACACACACGCTAAGGCTCAGAGGGGAGGCATGTGCCTTGAGCTGGGCAGAATGTGCCAGAAAGAGAAACAGCCTTGAGCAGGCCCTCATGCAGACGGTGCCTGGGGCGTTCAAGGACAGCCAGGAGGCCAGGGCGCTGACCGGGTGGGAGGCTGAGAGGAGAGTGTCAGGAGGGGCGGCTGGCAGACCACAGGAACAGTCTGGAGGGCCCACAGACCGTTCTGCAGACCTGCACCTCCCCTGAGGCGGTTGGAGCTGGGCAGCACACAGCACACTCGCTCTGACTCGGGGCTTTGAGTCCACAGGGAACACGGAATACAGGGGCAAAGACAGGGCCCGGGGCCCCGTGGGAGCTGTGGCAGGCTCCGCTGGACAGGGGGCAGCAGCCCGGACAGGGGTTGGGCGGCGTGGTGAGCAGTGGCTAGACTGGACATGTGTTTAAGGCAGAGCTGTCAGAGTTTGCTGGCCAGTTGGGTGCAGGGCTCAATGTTGAGTTTATTACAGAGAAAGAATTTGTTTAAATAGCTTTTTATTGTCCTTTAGGCTATCTTCAAAGGATCATTGAGGGTCTAACAGGGGCTCCTTGGGTCTTTTGATGATGCTTTTCTGCATTCAGAGGCTTTGACCCCACAAATGTCTAAATAGTGTGACTATTGCCTGGCCTTGGACTTGGATCTGAGACAGGGACTGAGAAGATGCCGCTAGGAGCTACGGAATTTGAAGCGGTAGCTTGTCTCTGGGGAGGCGAGAAGCCAGGAAGTGCCCTGGGAACATGCTGAGGTGGTGACAGCAGCCTTCTGTGCTGGGAAAACCAGGGACCCACTATTCCAAGAAGGAGGTGTGTGTGGAGGGGGCTGGGGGCCTGTCTTGGCAGCAGAGGCCTACAGATGTCTCTCAGTTTCAGAGTGGCAGATCTAAGAAGTGCCACGTTCATATGCTTCAGGACAGCTAGGGCAGGGCTGGAGGGACCAGACTCTTGGCTCTGCCAGCCGGGCTGGCCACAAGGAAACTCCTCGGAGTGGTCATCTCGGCAGTCGGTTTGCTGAGGGCGGCCAGCGTGCTAAGTCCAGTGCATGAAGGAATGGGGCTTCTGCTCAGACGACCACTTTCTACAGTAGCATTTCTAAGCCTGACAGGCACTTCATTCCATCTCTGGCCAGAGTGGAGACTTCTCTAGATTCAGGGTTAGGGACCCTCATTTGTATCCCTTGCAGTTGAGGGCCCTTGAGCCGACCACAGTCTCTTTGCACTCCCGCTTTTCCATCTGTGCCATGGGGGCCTAGAGCCCACCACTGGTTGCCCTTATTTGAGGCCCCTTCCTGCGGGAGAAGTATATGTGAGACCATGTGGTCTGCTCTGACCAATGCAGTGTGTGCGAAGTGACGCTCTGGCAAAAGTTTTTCAGAGCAGTGTGTGGCTTGCTGTGTTTCCTCTCCGTGGTCTCCGGTCGTGGACACGTGGATCTCGTCGCAGCCTCCGCTAGCCTGAACCCCAAGGAATGACAGTGTGCAGAACCCCCGTCCGCCTCGACGAATAGAGAAGAACGACTGAGAAATCAACTCTGCAACCTTTAACGGTTCCTGGGTCTCCTGTCACCATGCTGCACCCCAGCCCGTACTGACAGAGGCAGGGCTGCCTCGAGGACTGGGTGTAATTCCCCCCTCTCTCCGGAGCACTCCGTTCCCTCCTCTACTCCAGGCTGACTTGTATCAACTCTTGGTGTCGGCAGAAACATTGCTTCCTCCATGAGGTCCTTCGTGACCCCCTTGATCAGCTCTGTGTGCTTGCACAGGGCCAGGCCCAGAGCTGGTGCTCAGAGACGGACCATAGGACCAGCACACACCAAGCCCAGCGCAGTCACGACAGCTTTCCTCTCTTCTTTTATCACCAGCAATTCCTTGATCAAATGTCTCTTCCTCCCTCAGGGGCTCCATATTTAGAAAGATTTCTGTCTACCAAATGAAGTGCATTTACTACAAAGCAGTTCAGAGAGACACAAGTAGCTGCTGATAAGAGCTTCTGATCAGCAGGAGATAATCACCATGACCACATCAGGGGACGAACTCCCAGCCCCAAGCTAAGCAAACAGATGCTGGCATTCTCCGAGTCCTCAACCAACAGTTGCTCCAACGAAAGGACAGAGAATGTTTATGTAACATGAGGCCCCGCGGGAAGCCTTCCCGGGGTTGGGCAGGAGGCTCCACCCTGTCACCCAGGACTCTGGCCACCATCTCCTGCATCAACCCTTCTTAGCTTTCATCTTCCCAAGTTGTCCGCAGCTGCTCCGGGGGTCAGGAATCCACTGAGGCAGGGGCAAGGGACAGAGCTAGCAGGCCCTCCTCTCCCGTCTGTCGTTTTCACCAGGAAATCGAAAGCTTCCTCAGAGACTCCTCCTCCGACTTTGAATTTTGTTCCCCTCGTCAGAACTGGATTCCATGCCCCTCTCCATCTCCCCTGAGCTGCAAGGGATTCTGGGAAAGGGAGTATCTGGCAAAAGATCCTGGCATACGTCCTGGGTCATCGCCTGGGCTGGGGATATGGCCATCCTTGGCAAAGTGTGGGTCCACAAGCAGGAGACAGAGTGGGCAGAGCTGCTTCCTGGTAAAGAATAAACAGCGTGCTGTGTCCACTGAGGACAGCAAGAGCTCCTAGCCATGCTGCCTCATCCTCGTTTGTGCAGACAAACCCCCTCATCTAATGGATGAAGAGAAGAGGGCCCGACAAGGGGTGGGGCGGAGGTCTCATCCTGACTTGGGGGCAGGTGGGTCCAACCATGTCCTCAAGATCTCCTCTCCCTGTTACAGAAAGAATCTAGAACCACAGCCCAGGCAGGTTGCCCGACACACACAGAGGGGTCAGCCCCGGTCCGCAGCAGGATCAGCAGGAGGCAGCTGACGGGGTTTCCACCCGGTTCTGTTTCCTTCCAGCTCTGCCGTTGGGCGGGTCATGGAGCCTGTTTAAGGCTTGGTTTTGTTTCAGCCATCTTTACTGAGTTTGATGTTCCTGGTGGGGACCCCGAGACCCGGAGACCTGGAGCAACTTGCCCAAAGCCAGACAGCCTGTGAATGGCTGGGTGATACCTGCGGAGACTCAGGGAATGTCATTTTCTCTTTGGGGTCCCCCCGAAAGGCATGTGTGGAAGTGTTTCAGGTGCGTCGCAGGTAAGGAAGGGGTCAGGGCCGGACACCCTCCTTGTTGGTGGGACATGCCCGTCTGTTGCGTTGGGGGAGACTGTTGACCAGCTTTAGCTGTTCAGATGTGCTCTGACGAAACCCCGTTCTCCAGCTGTGTTTGCCAGGTGGCCCTTGGGGGGTAAAGAAATCTGCACACTGCGAGTCACTGCAAACAGTGCCCCAGTCGGAGCGTCAGTGAGTCACTCGCTGCAGCAGTGATGGGACGGTCAGAACTGGAGTCTTTAAACACGAACCCAGAGTGCTGCCTCCGCCAGTGGTTCCACCCCTGTCTGAGCGCCGCCGTCTCCAGGAGACTGTCTGTCAGATAGGATTCTGGGGCTTCATCCCTTCCAAGCCCAGACCTACAAGAGTGTATCTTTGAGGAGTTTTCTCAGGGGATTCTGATAATCAGCTCAGTATCTGAGCGGCTAGGATGGGATTTCCTGAAGCAGCCCTTGGATGTCTTTGAACCGGGGTTTGTTCAGTCTGCTTGCGGACAGGCGTGTGTTGGCACCAGGTGGGGAGAGGTAACTCAGCAGCGACCAGATGGTCCAGCCTTCTCAGAAGCACTATTGCCCATGGAACTCCTAGTGTATAAATATATTTTATTTGCTTTACAACAGATAGTCCGAAAAGTATATATTCCTTATTAGGAGAACAGAAAGTGAGCCTTGAGGGTTGTTCCTGTGCCAGCCAAACAGGGGTGCCATCACGACAGCGTGTAGGTTTGTTCCGGCTGAAGGTGTGCCATCATCACTTTAGACCAGTGGCTCCCAGCCGGGCTGGGCCGCCTCCAACGATGCTGGGAGGCACTTCAGGCATCACGGTTGAGAGGGCTGGGGGTGCTGGCACCCGGTGGGTAGAGATCAGGGTGCTGCCGTACACCCTGCTGTGTGTACGGCTGGCTCCCCAGAAGAGAGTGGCCCCTGAAGCTGATGCTGCCAGGTTGGGAGAACCCTGCTCCAGAGGCCCCGATTTGGGCTTGAACATTGTTCCTGTGCAGCCAGTCTTTTAGGCTGGGGCGGGGATTGTGATGGGAGTCCAAACAGCCGTCACTCTAGGATACTGCTGTGAGAATTCGGGTGTGACATCTCTAGCTGGGGAAGACTTTTGGCCACTGCTTCATTCCTAGGTGGCTCTCGTAGCTGCCAGGTGCCCAGTCGTCCCCTCTCCGGGTTTTGGAGCTGCGGAGACCCCCTGGGGCTGCTGCCCTCACCCCCACGTGGCCCTTGGGCTGCCCGGGCCCAGGTGCATCACGAGCTCTGGCTGACCCCTCTCTCTTACTCTGCCAGGAGACCTCACTCCCGCCCCCTCCTCTCTGGCCTGTGTCAGCATTCACTCGCAGTCTCTTGTCAAGCAGTCTTTACTGGGAAGTACTTTGTTTTTGAAAGGCTTAGAAGAAACCCTACAAATCTGAAAAATTCTCCAAAACACAGGATGTGTTTTAGGCCTATGCCCCAGCTGCGCACCTTCCAGAAGCAGCAGCGCAGTGGGAAGAGTGCTGCCCCGGGAGCCGGGAGTCCCCGTGAGAGTCGCTGGTCACCAGCGGCTGCTGTGTCCTCGGGCAGGTGGCTTCCCTTCTCTGGTCCCCATTCTAACCCTTCTGTGCAGCAGGGCTGCTTGGGAAGGGTTCTCAGGTCCCTTCCTGGTCCGACGGTGACAACTCTGCAGTTGGCAGAAATCTGTCCCCGGGAGGTGCCCGCCAGGGCGCGCCCAGTGAGCCACAACCTGCACTGGCATTTTCCTCCCAGCCGAGAAGAAGGGCGCTCAGGCCCGACCTTCCAGCATAATCCCATACCCACGCCGACCAGTGTCAGTCCCGGCATGGATGAGGGGCCAGTAAATCTCCCAAACAATAAATACCTCATTACGCTCCTGATGAGGTGTCTTTAAGTGCTATTTCAAAATGCTGTCACTGCCGGGCGGGATTCATAGCAAGGACTCGTTTTAATCTTGGAACCTTTCATCTTTTGCAAGTGCCTTGTTGGGCCCTAATCAGATTCCTGTAAATCCCTTAGTGCAGCTGGTGAGGAGGCCGTGGGGGTGCCCAGGGGGTGCAATCCCTCATCCCGACAGGGCAGGATGCTGATTTCCTGACCGGTGGTTGTCAGTTGAAAGGGTGCTGACTTTGCTCTCAGACACACCCGGACTGATGTCCCATGTCCCGTTCTCCCCCGGGGGCCTGGGTCACCCTGGTTAGACTCACACAACCTGTCAGAGCCTCAGTCCCCCCTCCTGTCGAATGGAGGCTGTGGTTTCTGTGCAGAGCTAGGGTTGCGAGGAAATGGGGTGACAGGCAGACAGCCCCTGTCCTGGTGCCTGGAATAGCACCGAGGCTCAGAAAATAGACGCCTATTTAAAACAACGATCACTCGGAAGAAAGATGTGCAAGCTCAGACAGCCCCGGAGGCCGGTGTCGGGGCCATAGATCAGGCCCCTTCCGTTTTAGTACTGAATTAACAGCCAGGCAGGGGGAAAAAAGGAACAATTAAATATTTAAACCAACATTTAATTTTTAACTACGAACATTCTTTTTATAACTTGGACTGCTCTTCAAGGCCGCTGGAAAGCTCCTGAGCCTCTGCTGCTTGCCGCCGTCGAGGTGTGTGCGTGCTGAAGAGCGCCGCTCACCTTGGACGCCTCTGAACTTGGTGGGCATAACCCATTTGTTTTGTTCAAAAGGAGGCACCTTGGCGTCCTGGCAAAGATATTACTTACACGTTTCTATGAGGAAAGAGGAGTAAATTCCCATACAGTAAACGTGAAACTAAGTCTGAAAGGAAGGAAATGGTTTCACATGACCCCCTGATTCCTTTTCTCCTTCAGACACAGTTCCAGGCTTTCTGTACATTTACCCCTTTTGAGGTGCCCCCCAACCTTGGCCAGGTTCCCATTCTGTAACTATCTTTTTGTCCACAGGAAACTGAGGTTCTGTGGGGCCGACTCAGTAACCCAGGGTCATGCGTTTGGGCAGTGGACATTTAGGCGTGGCCTCTCCAGACTCCGTGCCCTCTTGTTCCTGTGAGGACGTCTGCTTTTTGCTGGAGACCCCCTTGTTGCTGTTGTGGCTTACAGTTCTTATGCAGCTCCCAGCAGCCACAGTGATTCAGGAAGAGACAGGAGCACCAACAGATGCCGAATAGATTCATCGAGATGGCACTGGGATCCTGCACGTTGATGCTGCTCTTGGCCGCCCACCACCAGGCAGGCAGGGAGAGCCTGCTGAGCAGGAAGCTGGTGGCAGCTGGGAGAGAGCTGGTGGCAGCTGGGAGAGAGAGATGGCAGTGAGTCCAGCGGAATCTCTGAGCTGATTGCTTTCCCCTTTAAGAAAAGAGGTTCTCTCCTCTTTTTGGCTTTTTACTTAAGCACGTACTATCCTCACCTAATTAATCAAGGCACCAAATGCCTGTGGTGTACCGATTTTGTCCGGAGGGTCTCAGGTATGACCATGTATGTGGAATGTGCCCCAGGTCTCACCAGCCTCTGACGACAAAATGCCACAACGCTCTCCATTTATCACCAAGTTATCGTGTGAGCTCCTCGGCCTTCGCTGTGTGGCCGGGGCCTCAGCCAAGGACCCACACGCTGCTGCCTCTCCAAAGGGCACAGAACCCCTCGGGGCTGATAGCACGGATCCCCACCCTGGCCCCAGTTCAGGAGGGGGCATCTCTGTTCCCTCGGCGACCCCTTCAAGGTGCGGTACAGTGTTCTCAGGGCTGCGGCTGGCGACTGTTCTTGGAGTCGAGGGGCCTACGCACCATCTTACAGTCTCTTATGGCCTGTTTCCCGACTAGTTTCCCTACAAGGCAGGGAAACACCCCACCCCCTCTTCTCAGGACCTCCGGGCATCTCAGCGGCCAACCCAGCTGACCCCGGGCCCTGGAGAGTGCCAAGGGTGTTTTCCCAGTTCAGAGGGCTGGACAACTCCTCAACCTGCAAACCTGGGATGATCCTTTCTGAATAAGGGGGCATTTTTTTAAATGTTTTTTTTTTAATGAATTCAATATATTTTTTAAGATTTTATTTATTTATTTTTAGAGAGGGAAGGGAGGGAGGGAGAGAGAGAGAGAGAGAGAGAGAGAAACATCAGTGTGCGGTTGCTGGGGGACATGGCCTGCAACCCAGGCATGTGCCCTGACTGGGAATCGAACCTGCGATGCCTGGTTCGCAGCCCGCGCTCAATCCACTGAGCTACACCAGCCAGGGCTATAAGGGGGCATTTTGTCCAAAAGACACACTCAACCCTCCAACCTAGAAGGCAGAAACCACTTGCAAATTTTTAAATTGGCCTCCATAGCTTGAAAATGAAATTCAAAAGAAAAACTAAAGCAAGCAGCATGAGACAGAGCTGCAAGAGCAAGGGCAACCACGTACCCCTGGGGTCCGGTCCCCACCCGCAGACTGGCAGGCACTTCTCTCTGACAATGCGGCTTCTTTCTCTCCCGTGATTTTTGCACCTGCTTTTCAGCTGTGCCTCCCATGTCGTCTCCGCCGAGCACAAAGCTGCTAACCATGGCCAAGCAAATCTGGGAAGGGGCCGGAAGAGGGCCCGGTGTGCCCCAAAGGACCCATCTGAGCAGAATTTTGCAAAGCTTGGTGCCGCAGAAGGAAGACTGGCCACAAGCCAGAGGCTCCAGGTCCTCCTGACCCGGGAACTTGCTCTGTGACCTGGAGCACATTCCGTAAGCTCTCTCCGCCCTGGGCTCCCCCGCCCCGTGTGGAGTGAGAGTGGTCGCCAGGCCAAACCCTTGGCTGCTCTGCCATTCTGGAGCCGCAGGACTGTGTACAGAGAGGCAAAGTCACCCTTCCCCACCCCACTTGTGTCCACTGCTCTGTGCATGCACCACGAGGGAGCAGGAGAGGCAGGCTCGCCAGGAGAGCATCGCAGAGGGTAATGAATAGCCAAGGTTGCAGGCAACTTCACCCTGCTAGCCTTGTTCCAGTCTGGTTAAATACAGCCATTGGCGTCTCTCATTCAGCGCTGACCAACGGCAAGCCTTCAGCATGTTCCTGGGGTGGAAGGGACGGCCACCCATCCGCGGCAGTCGGCAGCGGTGACTCTGAATGAAGCCGAGGGTGAAATTTCACCCGTGTCAACATTCTCCATTGGCATCCGTAATGACCAAGATCCGCCTGCTGCCCCGCCGGCTGCGTGTTTAAAGGTGACCCTCCTTATTTATGAGGCAGTGGCGTTCTTTGCCTCTTGAACTTTTTGATGGGTTGAGCCTGCCAAAGTGTGACTCTGAAGCCTTTTGAGTAAGTCATTATTTTTCCAGAAGAACGAGTATCCCTGACTAATGATGATGGGCGCTTGCTTGGTGCCAGGCCTGCCTTTGATATGTATCTCTGACCTTCCCCGTGACCCTGTGAGGGGGCCCTCCTTTGTCCTCACTGTAGAGGCCAGGAACCTGAAATTCATGGAGATTAAGTACAATGGTTGCCCAGGGTCACCCAGCTACTGAGTGACCAAACCGTGTTGACTCAGAATCTAGAGTTCAAGCGTTGGACAAGATTCTGCGTCTCTCCATCAAAACCCTGATCGTGTGGCTGCCTGTAGGGAGGGGGGTCATATGGCTTAGCATCCAAACCCATGCTCTCTTGGGAGTGACAGGGGGACCATTCATTGTCACTGCAACCTAACAGGACTGCATCAGGACTGTCCCTGCCCAATGGACATCTGGTCCCCTGAGAGCCCAGGGCAGTGAAGGGAAAGCTGGAGTCAACCCTCCTTCTCACTCCCCTGCTGGCATTAGTCTTAGTCCACCTGGTCTGTCGCTCACTGAAACCGCAGGGATGGCATAAATGTACAGGTCCACAGTGAGTGGTAAAATGCTGCACAGACCCAATCAGAGCACGCATATCCTGGTCATTAACCCCGGTGATGCGCTGGGCCTGGCGATGGCACTTCTCCTGGATGATTTCATTGAGTCCTTGCAACAGCCCGGCCCCACGTCTCATCATCCACGTCTGACAGAGGAAGAACTGCGGCTGTGCTGAGTTGGAGTGGACAGGATGGGGACAGTAGCCCCGTCTGCGACACACGGTTTCCGGTGTGGACACCCAGTGGGTGTGGTCCTGCAGAGCTCTGGCCTTATCGTCTATCAGAGCGGACTGTTGTGCTCCAAGTGAAGCAGAGTTCCTGGGAGAGAGGGTGGTTCTCCCTCCCTGCCCATCCCAGGCCTCAGCGTCTCAGCATCCACTTCTCTGACGTGACAGTGGAGTTGGTGTTGAGTGACGAGACTCCCCACCACTCATGGCCTTTCCTGGGAAAGGCCATGCTGTGACTCTGAAGGGTGGCGGCCAGAGCCTAGAATGCCCCGAGCTGGCTGGGAGGTTCTCAGAAGTAGTGAGGGGCTATTGCAGTACCCTTCAGATCCCCACATGTGCGAGGCAGCTGGATTGTGGAAAAGGTGTGAGGCTCTGCATGGAGGGACCTGGCTGCCCACCTGGTCCCGTTGTTGGTCTCACAGAGGACCTTCCCTTCTCGCCTCAGGGGCACACTGGCCTGTCTTTGCCCAGCCCCTGGGCAGGAGCCAGAAACACATGCATGGCCTTTGACTCCCCAGGAGGTAACCTGACCTACAGATGTAGTTTTCTGCAGAGGGCAGGAGGCCCAGAGTCTAGGAGAGCAGAGGACCCAGTGGTCCTGGTGGAGGGTACTGGAGCGGCAGAAAGGGAATGGCCCAGGGTCAGACTCTGCCCCTGATAACCCCTGTGAGACCTCAGGCAGGTCCCCTGACCTCACTGAGACTGTGTACTGCATGCAGACAGTGGAGACAAGGAGGCTTTTACTCTGAGGTTGTTGAAAGGATAAATGGGACTGTTGACTGGTTAATACTTATCTTTACTTCACAAAGTGTTTGAGGTATTCTATCAGAATTTATATAGTGAAAGAGAAGTAAAACATAAAGAAAAAAGAGAGGTAAGGTGAAAAGCAAGTGTGTAAGTGTGGAAACCTAGGGATCCCAAGCATTCCTTCAAGTTGGGCCATGAGTGGGGGTTACTGGCCTCCTCCTGGCCAATGCAGACAATGAAGCACCATCAGCGACACACATGGCTCCAGTTTTCCTTCATTCCAGAGGGGACATAACACACGTGAACATGTCTGCCACTGTACCGGTGCCCATCACTGATACTTCTCTTCCTTTTTCCCAGTTTGGTGTTTCCTTGCAAATACCCTGTGGCCATTTGCCTGTAGACTACAGACCCCTAACACGCCAGCCTCACCTCCCACCTCGAGGGAGACTCAGGTGCGGTGCTGCCTTTACCTCCCGTTGACGGAGCCACCACTCCGGGTCAGGCCCTGAGCTAAACAAGCGTCCCTGCTCACCTTGGGCACTCACGCCAGCCCTCGGACAGGGACTCTTTAATCCTGCCCATTGTAGAGATGGCAAGCAGAGCCTGAAATGCAGTCATGGATGCATTTAAAGTCATGCCCACAGATGGCTGGGCTGCGGTTCCAGCCCAGGACGCTCGGGTTGGAGGCCCCGAGGCCTTACCCGGGAGCTGCACCATTGGCCTTCTTTCTGAGTCCATCTGATGGAGGCAGCAGAGGGGGCCTTGCTGAGGGCATGTCTTTGGAGTTTCTAAGTTACCCCCAAGAAAGGCAGGAGCTACACTCGCACAGCCCATGACCCCTGAGACCTAAGAGCCGTCCACCCTCTGCTCACAGAAGGGTCATTGTCCACACATCCAGGCCCCGGGGTGCAGTTGTGACTGAAGGAGACTGAGCCCCTGCTCTCTGCGCAGCTCCCATCCCACGGAAGAAGCCCACCCCAGGACCAGCCTGCAGGCAGAGCCGTTCTTGTCCTCCGTCACTCAGAAAACGCCCATCGCTCCTGCTGCCCCCACCGCCGTCTCCACTCCCACCCAGGCTGGGCTAGTAGTGTGACTGTTATTGTCTGCGGAGCCAGGAAATCCGACCCCCTACTTCCTGCACGTTATCTCATTTAAATACCACACCGACCCTGAAGGGAAGGCTAATCAGGCCTTTGTACAAGATGGGCATGCTCGGGCCTGGAGACGCCAGGTGCTGGCCAAGCTGTGACTGGAGCTCGGGTCAGGTTGGATGTGATGGCCGCTCTCCTCTGTGGCGCTGTGGTGCTGTGTCCAGGCTTTGGCCTCAGCTCTGCTGCTTGCCAGTGCCATTGGCTTGGAAAAATAGCCTGTCATTTGGGGGCTTTGGTTGGCCCTTCTACAAGATGGTAGAACTGGACGAGATAACCCATGAAGTCCTTTTAAGTCTCATGGTCTCTGGTGGCCAGTCTCTTGAGAAGGGCAAAAACGGGGGTTTTAAGAAAATGCCTGAAGCTTCTATAGAGGCCTCTGGGCTGGAGAAATGGAGGAACCTGCTGCTTTTAGTGCCAAACTGCCCACTCACTCCGAGAAAGTTAAGGCAATTAGAGCTGCATCCGTGAAGAGGACGGTGGCCCACTGAATCCACAGGGGTTGCCACCCTACTGCCAAGGTCAGCCTGCATGTGGAGTTCAAAGTCAGCTACCTGACAGCTGAGCTGCAGGCAGGATAGCCATAGCCCAGGTAACTGAGCGCTTGGCTTTGCTGCCCCCAAAGCCTGGCTCCTTCTTAAATCACTCAACTTTTGGGTTTGTGGTGACCTTACACAAACCATGCATCTAATTAGAACTAATTAGGGAGGTGACTCCTCATCTGTAGAACTAATCCTGGAAAGTAGCCAAAGAAAGCTGCTCCCACCTCTTCTGCAGCCTGGGAGAGAGGTGCCTTGGATAGCAAGGGGGAAGAACAGAACATTCTCATCCTTTTGCAGACTTCAGGAAGTTTCTGTGGAGATGTTTTTATTGGATTCCATCAAAGCTGTTTTTGTTTCCCTTAACGTAGTAGCACGGTGGTATCCTAGAAAGGGCTCTGACTTTGATGCTTGGCGGGCCTGGAATCGAGCCCGGGCTCTGGCATCCCTGTCTGTCTGGGATGGCCCCAGTTAAGGTGACAGCAGCTGCTGTGCTGTAGCTTGATTGAGAAATGGCCTTGATTCCCCACCCTCGCCATGCGACCTTGTCACTACTCCCATTTCCTCCTCCCATGACGATGGCTGGCCTCGTGACTTGCTTCGGTCAATAAGACGTTGCAGAAGTGATGTCGGTCAGTTTCCAGCCTGGGTGCCAAGAAGCCTTGCACGTTCCCATGATGCCTTTCAGACCCCTGTCACTGCCATGGGAACCAGCCTTGTCTCCCCTGCTGGAGTGAGAGTGACCACATGGGGTCAGCTGGAATTTCCCCAGCCCAGCCCATTGTAGTCCGCCCAGCTCACAGCTGGCCAGGCAGTCAAGCCTCCGATGAGCAAGCGGGCCCAGCCCAGGCCTAAGAAGCCCGGTCAGGGGATGCCGCCTGCTCACACAACCCAGCCTTGGGAGATACAGCGAATGCTTGTTTCCAGCCGGTGTCCAGTCCGTCTGGGCTGCTGAAACAAGGTATCACTGGCTGGGGAGGTTGTGAAGCAGAGAAATTTATTTATTTCTCATGTTTCTGGAGACTGGGAAGTCTAAGGTCAGAATACCATCGAGGTTGGTTCCTGGTGAAAATCTCTTTCTGGTTTGCAAATGGCTGTCTTGTTGCTCTGTCCTTACATGGCAGAGCGGGTAGGGGGGTGGGAGAAAAGAGAAGAGAGAGAGAGAGAGAGATTGTGATTGCATGGGAGATTTTTATGGGCAGCACATGTGTTTGCCAGCTCACTTCTCTGAGACAGTCATATTGCTTAATTTTTACAATAAAGTTTACATATTACCTAATTTTTGCAATCACATTACCTGATCTCTACAACACCCATATGAAGTAGACATTGTCTGCATTTTATAAAGCTGGAGACTGAGGCAAAAAGAGCTAAAAGAACTCGCTGGGCATCTGCAGCCACCACTTGGGCCAGCAATTGACCTGACTTTGAAGCCTGGGCCTCGGCACCTCACTGATCACAGTGTACTGGGCCTTGGTCCCTGTCCCGCCCACCTCGAAAAGAGCGGGGAGACAAGTGCTGGGTCCTTCCCGCCTCCCGCCCATAAACAGGGCTGCGGAGCTGTCTGACTCCCGTCCCCAGGATGGGAGAATCGGGATGCGGGCTGCCCCTACAATACTGCCTGCGGAGGTGTTGTCCTTCACCACTGCTCATTCCCAGGGAAGCTACTGCGGCGAACTCGGTGACGACCTGCACGACCTTCTGAGTGACTGCTGGGTGGTACTGTGACCCCTCCCAGAGCTGCAGCCTCCAACCCCAGCAGGGCACACTGGGGCTTCTTCCTGGGGGGCAGAAACAGTCATCTTGGTGCATGGAGCCCACAGTGGGCTTGTGGCGGGGCCAGGGGTCACCCCCAGGTCTGCCTGAGCCCTGGCCTCTGCTTCCCTTTCACAAGCCTGTGCCCCGCCAAGTGGAGCTTGTCTCCCAGAACGGCTGCCCAGGGACTTTAGGGTCCTCTCGGTTCCCTCACTCCAATCTCCTTAACACTGTCTACTTGAGGGACAGGTATTGGGGAAGACATTTCAGAAAAGTTGTCATTTATTTTCAGAATGATGCTGGGGATGGCATGTAAAATGGCCTGAAATTTGGAGAAATCTGGGTCACCTTAGTAATACAGAAGGGGCCGGGTGATTTGCTGCGAGAATTTTAACTCCCAAATGTTTAACAAATTCAGGCATGTAGGCAGGGAAGGGCCAACAGCCTGTTCTGTGTTCTCGTCTCCCCTTTTCTTGTTTCCCTTCTTTTGGAATCTTCTACTCAGAGAACAATCACTTGCTTTACCGTCAGGTGGGGTGGAGGTGAGTGTGGGAGGAATAAACTAAAAGATTTCTCTCCACATGTTGCCCTAAATTTACTCTCCTCTGTAGCTCCCGCCCTTTGCAGAGTCTCCGACACCGTGCCTGGGAGGAGGGGAGTCTGCGGAAATGCGCGGCTCCGCCGTGCAGATGTGGCTGCTGGGGGAGGGCTGCTTGGAGTTAGCATAGCTTTATGAGTTTTCGTCCAAACCGGATCTCTTGAAAACGAAAGAGGGCACTGTTATTGATTGCGCCAGGACACAGGTATAAACCTGGACTGTCCCGGACAAAGCTAGACATATGGTCACCCTAGTCACTGCGAGTTTCTGTGGGGCCGGAGTGGAGGTCCACGTGGAGAAGCAGGAACGTACTCTCAGGTTCAAAGTGAGCCCTCCTGGGATGGACTGGAGGAGGCTGATGTCTTGGAGTCAGTCCTAATGCCTAGTTGGCTACATGGTAAGTCACGCAGGCCCTACGAACCTCTGTGTCTTCGTCTGTAAAACGGGGTCATGATAATCCCCACACTGAGGGCTGAGGTTGAGGCGAGGAGAGAGGAGCTGAGAAAAGACTTTGTAAGCACAGTTACTCTCCAGACAAGGTGTGACCCGCCCTGACTCCTGTCCGATGTGTCTCGCCGCTCCCTTTCCTTTTCCCTTTCCTGAATTCCTTCAGCCTTTCCACCTGGACTCGTGTCCAGGGCTGGAATACACACTGCTCATACTTTTCCCGGCTCCACCCTCATGGTTTTGGTTTCAGCAGTAACCTGACACGTGTGATAACCCCTGTTCAACTTTGTAGCATTTAAACCCTCTTATTCTGGTAGATGCTCTGTGCTGCGTGATAGCTGTGTGACTTTGAAGAAGTTACTCAGTCTCGGGGCTTCTGTCTCTTTCCAGCACAGAGAGCAGTAATCACTATGGCCTGGGGCCACAGGGAGGACTCGGTGAGTCAGTGCGTGGAAAGCACTTTGCACAGTGCCTGCCGTGGGAGTCACACTCTAGACGTGGTGGCTTTTGTGGCTGTGGTGAAAATGGGTGTGGCTTCCAGGAGCCACCATGGGTTTCCTGGGGTCCCCAAGTTGAGAAGATCATTCTGCACCACGCCCACGCCTGATACCAGCCCCTGGATATTTGCATTGACCCCAGGGGGGAGGTCGTGTCCACCCCAGGAAATGCGCCACTGGAGCCAGGTGGCAGGCCATGTCTGAAGTCTGCCACCTTCTTGCAAACTGGCATATTTGTGAGGCACTGAGTTTCCAAACAGGGAAAGCCAAGTTGATGAAGGGCGCGACATTGGAGGAGGACCAGGTGGGACCTTGCAGGAGTGATTTTGTCACCAGCAGTTGGGGGGGTGTTGTGATTATTTGGACACCAAGTCTCAGCAGAGGGAACCCATTTGGCTGGTTAATTACCCTTGAAAGAGTAAGAAGGTCAGAGGAAGACATGGCTGACAAAGTCCATTGAGCCTGCTGGACAGAGGCCAAGTCCGGTTTCCACTGACGTCCTCTTTCTCCTCGGGAGGGAGCAGCGTCTCCTTCTGGGTGGGGGCGGGGCAGCGCCCAGCAAGGCCCAGCTGAGGACGCAGGTCTGGCAGGGAGGCCTGTGAGCTTAGAGTTGGGAGACCCTGGTCCTCATCCTTCCCTGTTTGCCACTCAGTTTGGGACTGTGAGGAACTCCATTCCTATGTCTTGGTCTTAGCCTTCTCCCTTAAAAATGAGGTGCTCCTCTCTGATGCTGGGGTGCCCTTACTGATCCAAACCTCCTTGGCTACTGATCTGGGGAGGCAGAAGCAGCTCATGATCAATCACAGTTGGGATTTGTCTCCTAGAAATCTGGTAAGAAAGAAGGTTGACTGTATGTTGAAAATCGTCAAAGCTGGAAGGTGGGTCCTTGGGGGCTCATCGTGCCTTTTGCTTTGTTTTCACAAATGTTTTCAGTCTTCTATCATAAAGAAACTTTTAAGTATCTGATAAAACCTTTTCAATTCCATGGCAAGAATGATCAGATCTAATTTGTTTGGGAGCGGCCAGAATTCCTTGTGCATCAGCTCTGGTACAGTGTGTTGTTCCGTAAGGAAAGACCACTCAGTAAAAACTCTCGCCCACTTTCACACCGCCTGGGAGACCCCAACACCCGCTCGTTCAGGGGGAGTGTTGTACAGTGGAAGCAGCACTGATTTCGCTCTGCTACCTAGGCCTGGATTTGATTCTGGAGCTCCCGTTTTTTTAATCTGTAAAATGGAAATAACTGTACTAACTTCGTGACTTTGATCCCGAAAGAGCCTAAATGCAGCATGATTTGGTGTCAAAAAGAGCACTGATTTCGGTATGCAAGAGATTTGGGTTCAAGTCCTAGATCCGAGACTGACTTCGTCATCTCTGACTACGGAGAGGAACGCGCTTTTGAGAGCATCGCCTGGGCAGTGCCATGTTACCCAACTCAGAGCGGGTGCTCAGGGGTGCTTCCTTTCTCCCTCCCTGAAACAGGAGGCTCTGAACCTTCAGGTTTTCTTCTGTATCGTGCAACTTGTGGCATTAATCACAAAATTTCAGTCTGTGCCCATTAAAATACATGCCGCTATTCTTACCTGTGACATCTCTTTCCATACCTGGGAAAAGCGGTCAAGTCCTCCTGTTTCTTCCCCCATCCTCCTCCCCATGCCCAGTTTTCCCTTTTCGCAGTGAAACTGCCATGAACTTAAACCAGTTCCCACGTGTCTCAGTGTAGCTGATTGTAACACTGGACGCAAAGATTTTCTCTCCCTGTATCTTCACATTTCCATGGCTTTTAAAAAGCTTTTACCATTAAGAAGTGGAACCTTTCTCCATCCCTTGAATCTCGAGTGGCCGTTGGAATTGTGTGGCCAATGGGACAATAGCGTCTTGAGACTTAAAATGCATCTGCTCATTAACACTTGTTCTAGATACGAGATCCCTGTCACCAGCATCCGAACAGGCCTGGGTTGTGATCCCTGACAAGCCGCACAGGGCAAAGCTGAGCCACTGCAGCCAAACCCCTGTAGATCCGAGAGCCCGTAAAAGACCCCTGTACCCTGTACCCTGATTCCTTGCTGAACCACGGAACTGTGAGCTAAAGAAATGGTTGTTGATTTAAAGCGCCACATTTTGGGGTGGGTTGTTTTGTATAAAATCTGATACATCAGGCTTTCAGAACACCCATTCTTCTTGGCCTCCTGAGATATGCCCATTCTGCTCCCAAATGTTTTCTCGCATTTGGGAACCATCCATTTTCTTGGAACTTTCTAAATTACTGGGTGCTTGGCACAAGCAGCTCGTTCTGTCTGTTCTTGACTTTTTCATGCTGAATTCCAACCATATGGTTTACAAGTACAGATCAATGTCCAAAAAGCGTCTTTGGGAGCTTAAAAAAATCCCACCCAGAACATTTACAAGGAAATCGTGCTTGGCCAAGGAGAAGAGATCTTGAACAGCTTGAGTTCTGCTCAGTTCTTCCTGCAAATGATAAATAATTCTATACTTGGGAGGATTTCTTCTCTAGCTTTGAATAAATAAGGTGGCCTCTGCATGACAGTCAATGGGCCTGCATAGAATTTTGAAGCTGGACAAAGCCTCAGATTTCTCTGGGTCCAACTCTATCTGTTTGCACGTGGAGATGCCAAAATGATGGTAGTAGACTGTTGGAAGTGACACTGTAGGGGACAGCCCCCGGATTCACCGAATCAAACACTAGTTCTCACGGTGGTCATGTTTGAGCTGCCCTGGACACAGCTTCCTGCTTTCTGGACTTAGAGGCGAGTGTGTATGTAAGGGTCTGGGGAGGAAGCATGGAGGGAGGGGTGTGGAGTTGTTGGCATGCTGTTGGCCATTTAGGAAGGCCCTGAGCCCAGCCCTCGGAAATGGCTATCCTGACATATCACGTGATGATGTGAGAACGCTCATTAATTATGTCAAATCTCTGACATTTCAGTGTTCATTTGTTGCTGCAGCAGAGCCTCTCCTATCCTGACTTAACTCAGGGGACCAGATTAGAGAGACTAGTTAAGAAGCTCTTATAATGACAAAGCCTAGGGATGATGGTAAGGGCCTGAGCTGTGATTCAGACAGTGTAAGTGAGGGGGGAAGAAACAGAAATTCTGACAACATGTGGAAATGGAAAATCTACCCACTACTTGCCTGGATAGATACAATAACTCCTAGTCTGTACCCCTGTCTCCATCTGCCCTCTCCTATAGCCCATTTTCAGCATAATAATAAGAAATATCTGGTTACAGTGCAAGCCAGATTATGCCACTGTCTTACACAAAACTCCTCAACTGCTTCCCAACTGTCTCAGAATAAAAGCCAAGAAAGCCTCGTAGGCCAACATGACCTATCCCTTGTTACTTTTCCCACCCAATCTCCCATTAACTGTACGGTGTATGTCTGCAATGATCTGTGGTCCCTTGAATCCACAGGCACGCTGAGACCCCAGGACTGTGCATTTCCTGGTTCTCCATCCCTGAAACACTGTTCTTTCAGACCTTTCTTTAAGTCATTGCTCAAATGTCATACTTTCAGTGAGGCTTTTCCTGAGTGTTCTATTAAAAACAAATTTCTACTCTCTCCAATGCTTCTAACTTCTCTTCATTGCTTTATTTTTTCTCCCTAAAACTTAATGCTTCTTTAAATAGTATATAATTTATTTATTATTTTGTTTACTGCCTTTCTCCATCCTTAGGTTGAAAGCTCCAACAGGGCTGGATTTCTTGGTTTTAGTTTTTATTTCCCATTGTGTTCCTAATACCTACAACAGTGCCTGGTACATAATAGGCACTCAGTCAATATTTAAGTGAATGTTGACTAAATGAATCCACTAAGCATGGAGAGTGTTAGGGGCAGTTAAGCATGGGGTGGGGGAAGAAATATGCTTGATAAACACATAATCTGCAGTGGGTAGTGAGGGCAGGACAAAGAGAGCTTGGTTTGCCTTTGAGGAACTTGTGTCTGACAGTTGGTGTCACCCAACACAACCTCTTGTGGCCATTCTGGGCCAAGTGGCCAAGGGATCAAATCTGTTACTCCCTTCAATGTTTTTTATCTCTTCCTATGCTAGCATCACAGAAAGATCATTGCTACTTGGTGATGGTGCTGGTGGGCAGTCTGTGGAGATTGCTCTGAGAGTAATAGGAGGGCATGCATGGAAGCCGGTGCCTCTAATGGGGCATAGCATATACTAGGTGATCAATGAACCTCCGTTTCCTTCCTTCACACTCTTCTTCATCATTTCCTCCCCTCCTTCCAACTGTGCTTCTTCCTTTCTCTGCTTATTTCAGGATCTCAGTAGTGAATGGATTGAAGACCATACTTATTCCCAGATTAAGAATGTAAGCTAAGAAGGAGAGAGGAAGGGGAGAAGAAAAGGTAGGAGGGATTCCGAGAGCATCTTTTGTGATTAAGTTATTTAAGTGTCATTTCACTGGGTTTAGCTGAATGTTAGGCCCTGTCATTGTGGTTAAAAAGATTTAATTCCCACCCCTGGGAAGATGGGTGTGCATCTCCCTGTCACTGCAATGCTCAACTGCACCGAGTTTGGAGAACCCCCACTGCAGAGCTCGCTGAATGACCCCAGTCCCAGTATACCCGTCGTTCCCATTCCAGATTCAATTTGGACATTGCAGATGCAGAAAAGATGAGGAATGTGGGGATGCGTCTAGTTTCATTAACCGAAGCCTTCATATTCCACAGTTCCAATAAATATCAACAGAAGTGTGATGGAAATGCATATAGTTGGTGGCCTGTTTTTTGCCAGAGGTTGCTGGTGGGGTCTAGAGGAGCCACAAAGGAAGTGGTGCTAGATCTGGCTCTAGGGGCTTTGGGTACAAGCCCTGGGTCTATCAGTTCCTGGCCGGGTGACTCTGTGGGACAGAGGCTTAAGTGTTTCATCTATGGAATGGGCTGTAGTGTGAGCTCTTCAGAAGATCCAATGGGGGGACATGCACACAGGGTGCAGCACAGTGCCTCTGGCACGGAGTGTGCTTAAGGTGTGGGCTTTCCCTTCCTCTCTCACCCCATTCTAAGGACTTCAAGATCATCCAGTTATCTGGCACACATCACCAATGACATTGACCTCATGTGACTTGGGCATGAGTCCTGTCAGCCCTGCTGCCAACGCTGCTCCTGAATAGCACTTGAATGTGTTCCATGGGGAACGCCATGTGCCTTGGTAAGACATCCAGCATCAGGGCTAAAGGTTGTTTGTTTGTTTGTTAGTTTGTTTCCCATGAGTGGAGTTGGACCGTTCTGAACCAACTGCATCTGTTTGGCGGATCCCGCTTCGGCTGTTTATGTCGGTCAGGATGGGCCATGTGATGCTGCAGTAATAACCAGCCCCTGGACCTCAGTGACCGACAAGAACACAAGCTGATTTCTCACTCATGCTGCGAGTTCATTGTGATTTGGTTCTAACTTTACTCCTTGTCGCCTTCAATCCAGGTCCAGAGTGATGGGGCAGGCTCTCTATGCCATGTCGCTTGTCCTGTAGAAGGGTGAAAGGAGATAGGCAAATTACATAATGACCTTCAAAGGGTCTCCCAGGAAATGACACATGCTACTTCTGCCCACATGTCATTGGCGGGAGAGTCATGGAAATGACTCATGTGATGATTTCTGAGTTCACCTGGGTGGGGCTGAATCATCCTCACAAAGTAAGGCATCTACCTCTCTCTCTCTCTCTCTACTAGAAAGGGAAATTGGCAAGTTTTAAGAAAATGTTGACAATATATGGCACCAAACTCAGATTTAAGTCTCAAAGTAATTAGGGGAGTTGGGAAAAAATGAAAAAAAAAAAAAAAAAAAGGGAATGGCTTTCATATTGTGTAATACAGTTCCGTGCCTTACCTGTGCAAACCAAAAATTGATAGAATTACAAAACATGAAATCCTGTGCACCTGCTCATACTAAGTCTCACACATGCAGAAACATCTAGTGCCATGGCTGAAATTCCAGACTTCTTCATGCTTCTGCCTCACACAGTACCTGGCACCTGTGTGCCCCACAGGTGCTTCCTGAGTGAAGCAATGACTGGTTCTTGTCCTGGTGTAGATTCTTACACAGGGCGGGCGAGAGCAGGTTTGCAGCTGTTCGTGTGGGAGAAGACGTGCCGGTTATGATTCTTACAGTAGCTTTATTAGCTCTGTGTCTCACGGACTCACAGCTGTAAACCTTCTCTTGCCCACCTGTGGATATGAGCTGCTCCAAAAAATAGAAAATGTTTGTTAGGCAAATGAATGAAAGGCCTGGGGTTCCCACGTTCTGCATCTGCCTTGGGCCCAGACCCTCCTGATGTCACCCGTCAGCCTCTTTCTGCCTGAGCTGGCAGCTCCGAGCAGCTAAGCCCCTTTGGACCTGGGGGAGGGTACAGCCCCGTGCCTTTGCCAGCTTTGACGTTCTGCAGCATCCGCTACATGCTCCAGACATGTTTCCACACATGTATGGAAACACATGTTCCATACATGTGTGGAAACGTGTGTGTTTCCAAATGCTCATGTGTCCTGCCTGCATGCGGCCTTGCCTTCCTGCCAGGGCCCTGACTGATTCACACCTTTGTCATCTACACGGGAAGATGTCAGGGCAGGTGACACACGTGGCTGTATTCTCCCTCTGCTCAGCATCTTGCTTTTCTGTCACTTAGTCTATCATGTTTTCAGCGTAGACTTGCCAACATTGAGGTCTTGGCAATGAGGTGTTTTAGATGGCTAGCTACGGGAACTCGGCTCTAGAGGCCATGCCCCTCACCTCGCTGTGCTGACTGGGACCACAGGGCCGGGAGTGCTGGCTGCCTTCTGTGCTCCGGCAGGCTCTGTGCTGCGAGCAGGCTGACTGAGCAGAGAGGATCAGGGAACTGAGTGGGCAGAGGAGGCACACATAGTTTAAGTGTTGAGACAGGGCAGAAGCTTGAGCTTGAAGGAAAATGGATACAGTGCAAGTCAAGGAGGAAGCCTTTAGTTTCAAGCCTCCAGGGCCCCCCTGTTTTAACTGCAAAATGTACATTTGAGAGAGCAAAACCTCTGAGGTGGTGGGCATGGGGCTGGTGTGATCAGAGGGTGATGCCAGGGAAGCTGTCAGTCCCACTCAGCCTCCTCCCCCATGATTCCCCTGAGCCCGAGCGCTGGGCACAGTGGCACTTCTCCCTTGACACTGGTCCCTTGCCACCAGAGCTCATTATCCACTCAGCATGAGTCACCCTTTCCTGCTCCTCGGCCCCACCCTTTTGTGTGAAGAGGCTCTGGGAGCCTTCCTGGTGTGAGGGCAGGAGCAGAGCAGGCTCCAGGCCCAAGCCTCCTGGGACCCAAGGAGAATGCTGGCTTTGTCGTGTCTCCTCCATAGAGAGACCTGTGTAACAGGGAAGGCAGAGGAAGGATCAGGTGAGTGGGAAGAAAGAGCTTTGTCTTCTGAGTGACATGTGTCACAGAGGTGTGGGGCCTGGGAGGGTGCGTGTCCTATGCAGACGCCATGCAGAGTGTGGGCATTATAGCCAGGGCCTCGCCCTCTGCTCGTTGCCCCTGTTCAGGTCCCCCACTTGACTTGTCACCAATGTCCATTCCCTCCCCTCTGGCCTGTCACCCTTGTTCCTGTTCATTTTGCCTCGGGACCTTCTCCATCTGGACCCTGCCAGTCCATCGCTCCACCTGGCCTCTTCAGGCTCACGTCCTCTCCCACCTTGACTGTGACCGCCTCCTACCGCATTGCCACCCGCTGTCCCCTCCAGCCTGTCAGAGTACTCTGTCTAGTGCACTGACCCCAGTGTGTCACCTTCCCAGTTCTCGCATTTGCCTGGTGGATGTGCCACGCGTGTGTCTGTGCCCTCAACTGGCAGCTCCTGGGGAAGGCCTTGTTCCATTCATCTCTGGGGCCCCAGGCCTCGCAAACAGTTAAACCGGAGCTGCTCAGTCGTGACAACCATGTCCCCCAGGGACACTGGGCAATGTCCGGAAACATTGTTTGGTGTCAGAACTCTGGACAGGAGTGATGTGGCATCCAGTGGGTAGAGACCAAGGCTGTGTCTGAACGGTCTGCCATGCATGGCGCAGGGTGCCCCCTCCTGCAGCGAGGAATCGTGGGCCCAAACGCCCCTATGGCCCCTGCTCAGAAGCCCTGCTTAACCCGTGGTGGGAACTCACGTCATGTTTGCTGAAGGAATATATTACACAAAATGCTGTGAACTACTGGCTGCATACCATCTGCCCTGTTCTGGGCCGAGTGCTGGCTCTGACTTGCCTGGAATCTCTCCTCTGCCCACAAGGCTTTAATCACCGTGAGGGTGTGGGTGGAACCCCCTTACGCCTTGGCGCCCCTGCTTCTAGCATTGTGCCTGGCACTCAGACAGGCTGAATACGTGTTTGAAGGGAGTGAAGCCCCAAGAGGTCACCTGGCCTGAGAGTGACTCAGCTGGCCGCCGACACAGTCCCTGTCCTTTCAGTAGCCACTGGTAATCTCCAGTGGCTTTTATACTCTCAGGCTCTCTGACCTGGGGAAACGCAGGGCATGAGGGTGGGTCCCAGACCTCAGTCTTTACAGGGGAAATAATGGGCAGAAGGATGAGGGGAGTGGGGCTGGGCTCTCCTCCTTTTGACACCGAGAGCTGAGAGGAGCAGCATTTTCCTGTCTGCCGAGCCCCCTGGTGCGGACCGTGTTAGGCTCTGCGGTGAGTGTGGGGGGCTTGAGCCAGTTCACTGAACCTCTCGGGAGAAAGCCTTTCCTCTCACACGGCAAGCCTGTAATTTTAACTTTTGATTTAAAAAATAGCCCGACTCCAGTTTGAAGCGGTGGCGGTGTGGGTAGTCACGCCTTGCTTCCTTTCCCAGCAAGACCTCAGCGAGGTACCACTCGTCTTCGGTGGCTGCACAGCAGAACTTTTTCTTTGTATCACTTCGGAGACCTCATTAATGCCTTCAGAATATTAATCAGTTCTATTTTCAGCCGTGGAGCATGAACCTGGAGCTGAAACTTTCCATTTCCCCTCTGTGACTGTTTTTTAACTAGCCACCCTCCTCTTCCATCATAGTAACACGGGGGAGGGGTGACAACTGGGAGGACAGAGGAGGAGCAGGGAGCGAGGGCTACTCCTACTCGGTTCTACTTCTGATACTTGCAAACCCCATTAGACCCCTGGGTGCATTAGGGAGCCAGAACTTAAGGAAGTGGAGTAACTTGACCTAGGTCTCATGGGCTGCCACGGGCCAGCCTGAGAGGCGGGGGTGCCAGACGCAGGCCTGTGCCCTGCCCGCTGCACTGGGATGGGTGTGCGTGGCCGCGGCGAGGACCCAGGTGGTGCGAAGATCTCGGTGAATGACTGACTGCAGAGACAACGTAGAAGAGCACCACAGACAGTCTGGGTTCAGCTGCTTCATGCAGGCAGAGAGGTTCTTTGGCTGCTGCATAATCACTGCAGGGATGAACGCAGCTCCGCCCCTTGGGGTTAATTTATCCCCCATGAGCCCCAATAAGATGAGCTTTTTAACAGGCCTCAGGGTGCCAGGCTTCTTAGGGCCCTTTCATAAAAGCCTGGTGTGGGCAGGAGAAAGGGAGCCTGGTGCCACGATGCTGGCCCAGAATAATGGGGGCAAGGCTGCCTCTGGGGACAGGTGAGGCGGCTGCGGACCAGTGGAGCTCTGCCCCTGCTGGCCCCAGTGAGCCCGGAAGGGGCGCGGCAGGGCGCAGAGCCAACTCCCAGAATGGTGGAACCGGAAGGACTTCGGAGGTGATCTGGTGCAGCCCCGCCCTGCCGCCACGGCCGGATGGGTGGGCAGGCCGAGAACCGGAGAGGCGAAAGCATGCCGCTGACCACGTTTCTTCTTCCCCACTTCTGGATGCAACCGGCTCTCTTCAGTTCTGCCCAGTCTTCCCCGACGACATCTCTTACTGCCAGCTTCTCCCCTCCATTGGTGCAGGCCCTGAGGTCTTACTCTGGAATGGAAGCTTTCCCTCATTCATGTGTTCATCTTCCCGTTCATCCTGAATGAAGGAAGGAAGGAATGAAGGAAGGAAGGAATGAAGGAATGAATGAACTGACCACCGTCTGACCGGGTGCTGTGTTCAGCTCTGGAACGCACGGTGAATAGCATGCAGCATTTTCCCTCCGAGAACTCAGTCTGATGGGCAAGATAAAGTTATAAACAATATTTCTGAGTTTTCTTCCACCTCTTGCTCTTCCCCGAATCTCAGCTGAGCGATCAGGGGTCACCTGATGAGTTTGCTTCTCTAGTCTCTGCCACAGGGAACACACACTGTCAGGTGAGCCTTCCAGAAAGCAGCTCTGACCACTCACACCCTCAGGCGTTGCCACTGCCCTGACATGCCCCCTCCCCAAACCCCCACAGACCACGTGCGCCCCCAATCCCCTGCATCCCAGCAATGGAGAGTTCTCCGGCAGCTCTGGGGCGGCCCTCTGGCACTTCACCTCCAACTGCAGCAGCGGGGTCTGAGGACTCACCTGCGATGCCACCTCCACGAAGACTTCTGAACATTTTCAAGAGAGGCAATGGATACCTCACACCTCTGAGCTCTTCTCAGAACTTCTTTCGACTCTTGGTTTTATAATTCCTGAAATTCTTGACTCTTACTTTAGCTCCACAGGCTTCAGTTTCCCCATCTTCCAAGTGAGAAAATAACACCTGCCTTGCCTGTTGGGACACTGAGTATACAGATGTGTGAACTGCAGCGGCCCAGCCAGGTCGTCAATGTGATTGTTACACTCGAGTGCCCGCTGCCCCATGTCTGTAGAAGCCAGTGCTGGTTTTGAGAAAGAAAGGAGCTTCATTTGTGAGCCCGCCCACAAGAAGGCGGGAGATGAGGCTCCAGTCTGTGTCCTCCAGCCAGGACTCGGGGCGGGGTGTGAAGCGGGGGCAGTTAAGGATTCACAAGCGTTAGTCCTATGTGTTGTACCCAAGGTTTGAACTTTGACTCTGGGTGCTGTTAGAACCAGGATGAGACCAGGCTCTGTGGTTATAAACGCCCCCTTTTTGTTGCCCCCTCCTCACTCTTGGGGACGGGGAGTGAAGAACGTTCTAGTTACTTCCTGCTGATAAGGGGACAGAGTACATCTGGACGAATTCAGAGCCAGGCTGCAGGCTCCCAGGGCTGCCTGGGTATCACACCAGCACGCTCACTGCCCTGCCTTGTCACGGCCTCTGTGCCGGTCTGCCTCCTGGCCGGGCTGCAGACTGGGCCTGCCTGCCACTTCCCTAGTACTCTGCCCCACAGGGGGCTCCTGGTGACCGTGATGGAATTTCCTTGTTTGCACTTATTTTGACCTGGAAGAGGAAGTCACCTACAGCCACACGACCAGGAAGAGGCCACACTGAGATGGGAAGGTCTCTGACTGGCCTCGATCGATCTGCAAAGTGAGGGTGACAATTCCTGCCCCCAAATCAAGTATGGGAGCAAAAGTGAGCAAAGACTTAAAACAGCAGAGTGTGATGGACTCGAGGGGCCAAATGG